>JBBMOE010000026.1:3178346-3303683 GCA_037975065.1 Chaetodon trifasciatus | reverse complement strand
CACACACACACACTTTTACTACTAATTAAAAATCCATTTGCTGGGTGTTAATTTTCATAGCCTGGTGAGCTCTGTACAATGTGTGCCAGGCTGTTGCTGAGCAGAAAGCTCTGCCATTCAGACAGGATTTAACAGAGCTGGCTCACTGAGAGGCAGACATACTTGCATGCACTGCTGCTGATACTTATTTCTGCATGTACTGATAAATGTATTTTCTGTTAGCAACCTCCACTGGGAGGTCAAAGGTCAGGGCCAGTTGTAGAGCAGTTATCCTAGAGCTGGTAGGGACTCAGTATCTTGCTCGAAGTTACTTCTGCAGGGTGGAAATGTGATTTTTTTGTACTTAACCTCAGCATGAAAATGAATACCCAGTAGAGAGTCTGGCCTGCTTAGCAAACTGGAAGCAGAAGGAAAGCTAGCTGCCATAAAGCCTTCCAAGCAGGGCCATTGAGAACCTGAGGGCTTCTGTACTTTTTCTGGAAATTCTGGGGTTTTAGGAATATAGGGATGTATAGTGGTCATTTTATACATTTCTAGACATAATATGCTAGACTTAAACTTAAAAACAACAGAAATACTGTTAATATGTTAAGGAATCCTTATTGATAATAAACAATAATAATAAACATTATTTGTATAGCATCTTTCATATGAGAATTGCAGCTCACAGTGCTTTACCAAAAAAGTTCATTCTTTTTTGGTAAAGCACTGTGAGCTGCAAAAAAAGGGATAGAAAATTAATGTAAAATAAGATGGTGAATGAAACCCACTTGATAACAGTACACATTAGGATGAAAAAAGAGAATGATTAACAGTAGTAGTAGTTATTAAATAAAGTTAAAAGAACATTACACAGAATCTATAAAATCAAGTAAAATGCAGCATTTTAAAAGAAGTGCAGCAGTGTGTAGCACGAGGCAAAGCACCAAAGTGTCAGACCTGTATCAGGAAGTCATAGCTAGTTAAATGATAAATTGAAGAGAGAAGTTTTTAGCTTTCTTTGGAAATATTCAGTGAGCTGCTTCCCTGAAATCTGTAATTTATGTGTTCCAGAGCTTTGGGTCGTAATAGACAAAGGCTGCATCCCCAATTTTCTTCCGACTGTTGCTGGAAACCTCCAGTAGACCAGCAGCAGATGATCACAGTCTTCTGGAAGGTAAACAATAAATGAGGGAGTTGATCCTAGTCCATTAAGAGCTTTGTACAAAAGGAGGAGGGCCTTAAAATCAATTTTGAATGCTACAGGAAGCCAGAGCAGCTAAAACTGTACTAATGTGCTCTCTCCTCTTGGTTCTCTTGGTAATTAATAGCCGAATCACAGTTTTTTACTTTTTTTCTTTTTTTTTTTTCAGGGGTGGAAGTAAATAGTTACTGTAATCGAGTTAAGTTGAAATAAAGGCATGATTCAAATTTTCAGCTTCTTTGTTTTTATTTAGAAATGATTTTCATGAATTTCATTCCTGACAGTGTGACGAGGTCTTTGAACTATCCCTGCAAAATCACATGCACAGAGGATATCATTAAACATTTAAGTGAATAAATAAAATTTGAAAAATTCAAATAATCTTTGGGTCCTTTCTCTTTGGTGTCTGCTCAAAATTTTGTGAGTGTGGTGGGCTGTGCGTTGGGGAAATTTGGACTCTAGAAGCTGTATTTATCAACGTTCTGAAAATGACAGTCCAGAATGCTTGGTTCACTGAAAAGCCAAGCCTCTTCGGTGAAAAAGTTAAAAGTAAAGAATAAAACTCGTCAACTGTGTGGTTGGAGGCCACGTTGCTCCTGCCCTATTCTTGTGCTAATACCATGTACTCAGCTCAGAGTCCATTTCAGTTCATTTAGGTCAACAAATACACACAGACACAAACTAAATCAGGGATGAATTTTATCATTCAGTGTTCATCATGGTCTCAACAAAAGCAGAATGCCACTCTCCTCTCTTCTTCCTCTCCTCTTGCCTCTCTGCAGTGCCTGTCACCTGGCAGGCTCATGTTAAGTATGAAACACTCTAGAGATTGACATCCGATGAAGAGATGACAAACGCTATGACTGTGACAACAGCATCACTGGTCCACAATTAGAGAGAGAAAAGATGAAAAATTAGTTTTCCATCTGTGTTCAGTACATTTAATAACAATCAGTTATGTCTCCATTCAGCTGAATTCTCCCTCCTATCTAAGCCTAACTCTAACTGTAATTTAAAACAAATTCCTTAACCTTAAGTACTCCCTTAAGACTGAAAACCAATCAAAACGTCTTCAGTTTGGAGGATTTTCATCATGTTTTTATCTTTGTGAGAACCTCGATTTACATGATAAAGTGATATGCATGTACAGTACAAACACACATATACAAACTACAGCCTCCTCAGGCACACCTGCTTTCTCTGCTTTCCTGAAGTGGGAACAAAGCTTTTCATTTTTTGCCAGCCATAGTTTGGCTGTTCTTGGGGCCCTTTTAGTCAATCTAGAGAGAATGGGTTGTGAATTATTAAAACTCCTGAGAGAGGAGAGCAATATGACAGCTCTATCACATTTTCTTCAGCTGTTGGAGACACATGAATTCTATAGTGGACTATGAATTCAACTAACTAACAACAAGTACGAAATCTGGGAATCTTTAAAGTACCTTCAGTGCTGCAGTACAGCAAACAAACAGAATGCTCTTTTTGGGAAAGATAAATACTTAAATAGAAGATCAAGTCTTTATTCAGAGCTCTTTTCTGAGACAGTGTCTAGACAGCAGAGAAATTACCAACCAAAACCTGTTCATTTCAATCCGTGTACTTTTTTTAAACACAACTTACTTAATCTCTATAGGGTCTTACATCTACTTAGAACAAGGCCTCATATAATGTATCATTTTTGGTTCTGTTATCAGCTGATGCAGAAAAGGTCTTTTGTTTTTCTTTATCTGGCCATTTTACAGTGCATAGAGTTCTAGTCAAAGTTTACTGCCTCTATTCCAGTGCTTGTTCTGTAACACAATATTATATCTGGTGTCCAGAAAATATATATTGTAATATGAGAACAAATATTGTGTACTCTTTACTATGATGTTCTCACCATTTATCTTTGCAATAATTCCAAATGCAACACCATACAGTGTGTAAGGTTATCTTAGCTTTGCTTTGAGTATATAGGTCACCGTGCGTGTCCTCAGCAATACAACATACTCCAAATCTTTAGATTTCCAGTTTGCATTATAAACATTATAAAGACATTATAAAGCTTTCTAATTATATCCTCAATGTTTCTCAATGTAAAAACACAATGTCGTGAATAGTTTAAAAATAGTGTAGTGACACACACAAAAAAATCCCTTTCCATTCCATTATACATTTCTTGTTTTTTTCCTTCTATTTCTTCAATTCCGTCTATTGACTCACATTTGCACTCATACTGTACACCGATAGAAAGCTTAGATTCCCATCAATCAATTGAAACCACTTCAAGATACAATCACAACAGGAGGCACAATAAATGCCAACATCAGACAAACAACTGTGTTTAAAAATGAGGCAACATTGAGACATCTCACCAATTATATCACTCAGAGACCCACAGGTCTATTAGTCTCCCACAAAAACAGTGTGATAACATCCACAAAGGTCCAGACAATCTACTGCTGTAAAGAAATTTACGTCAAAACATGATAATAATCCACTGAAATTATGTTTTCTTCTTTCAAATCAACAGGCAATGTGCTCATCTTCCACTTGCCTTCTGTGTTTTCTCAGTTCAAACTTCCCTAAACTTGTGCAGAAGGACACTATGTTGCCTCCAGTTACTCTGTGGAGTCTCAAATGACAATCATGATCACCAATCACGATCTGCCACATGAAGCCCTGGAACCAGAGAAGTCAATATCAGTCTGGGTTGAACAAAGGCCCTCCATCTCCTCCCACTTGTGATGATCAAGCCACTGATGAAAATGACTGATACTTCAAATAGTCGATGAAGTTCTGAACACACCAATAAGCTACTTCAGTGGTTAATTTACAGCTACTTTACAGGATTTGAGTGATAATAGCACTGTTTTGTACATTTTGCAACGATAAATACAGTAAATTGCATCAATATAAAGATATATAACAAAGATATAGGAATAGATACCCTAAATATGAATATAGATGGAAAAAAGTTACATTTTCATTAACATAAATATAGATATTTATGGAAATGCATATGTAGTAAATTGCATGAAAACATGAAAATATTCAGTTTCTGTTGTATTGTTATCAGTTTTTATTGAACTTGGACTAGTGTAAGTCATGCTGCGGTCCCATTGTGTTTTCCAGCTAATAAGTCCCAGATACAGTCACCTGCAAGCATCCATTTGCAAAAAAAACCTTCTACTTCAGTATGTTCAAACTTTGATTGCTTAATGCCAGTAGCACTAACAGTAATTCTGACTGCTGAGAATAAAAGTGTTACCTTTCAAAAGAGACCCAAACCATGCATGTGCTCCAAATCGTTCAAGAGCAGCTTTCATTTTTCTTTGGGTTTATCTTTGATAGACCTTTTAGGCTTCTTTTTTCTGGAATTGTAAGTGGTTCTAAGACGAGTTCTAATCAGTTAAAGAAACAAGAATTTTAAATGTGTAAACCCAGATTTAAAATTAACTAGGGCTCTGTTGCTCAATTTAAATCTTTTTAGTAAATCCAAGTTAATTGATGTAAACTAAAATTGAACACATGTTAATCAGTGTGGATATGTTTGCTTATCTAAATTTGAATAGATAAAAAACGAATTTGCTTGCTGTCGGAGCTGAGGAACTATAAAAGGTTTGAGGTTTGATGAGACTGAAACTTGAAAGTAGAAACTATGGTTTTGAACTGGAAAAAGCTTTGGAGCTTGGAATTCTGACCTAACACAGCAACCCGTCTCATCAAGCCACACTTTAACATGAGTGCACTGCCTGTGACAGATTATATATACGATAAACTTGGATTCGTTAATCACAAATTATGTAATTAATGCGATTGTTTTTTAAACTCTTGACAGTCCTACTTTTCACCGTTAAAATCATCCACAACAATGCCTCCCAATTGACTCCTCACATTCTTTGCATCTTCCTGTTGTTTGAAAAATGATAAGGCAACATGGCAGTACACTGCAAATTACCCATAATGCAATCACAAAAGTATGATTAACTCAATTCCATATATGCCGTATCACTCAAGGCAAACGGGCAAATTATTTCAGTTGTAGGTCGTGTGCAGAATGCCTCACAGACATGCATTTTTGGGAACAGAACTGTAAATTAACTTCTAAATGGCTTGGTCTGCCATCACTGTGCCCTCCACAGTTAATGTTATTAACTGATAACTCCTCCGAGAGCCCCAATGTGACTCAGGGAAAACTTTGGCTAGCAGGAAACAAGATGTTGACTATTAGATGGAAACCTCTGCACACTCTCTCTCCTTGCACCAGTGGAGTGTGTCATTAATTGACATCCTAGCCATGGAGCTACCCACTGCTAGGATAAATAAGGCTGGCCAGGATGTGCTTGAGGCCTAGAACGCAACACTTGAAGTGGCAAAGAGTCCACTTACATTAAAATTAACTTCCTGTGCTATCTTCAGACTCACAGAGAAAAAGGGTGGGGTGGGAAATGGTTCCTAGGGCTGAGAGTGGGTGGGGAGTGGATCTAAGGACAGATGGATAGAAAGTAAAAGCAGAGGACATGGATGGAAAATAAATGAAGGAAAGGAAACTGGGGAGTGGAAGAAAGGAAACAAAGAACACTGAGTTTTCTTGGGCAAGGAGCTTTTACCTTTTAAGAGGATTAGGCACACAGTGCGTGTTTGTGTGTGCGTCTTTGTGTGTGTGTGTGGCAGGCAGTCAAGGTCACACATGGTGCTTTAATAGCGGCCTTTTTTGATCTTTTCTGATCTTTTTCATTTTAAAAAAAGCATGAGCGGGGACGTTGGCTGCTGGTCTGGCTCATTGACGTTACTGTTGGGTACTACAGATTTGTAAAGGTATTTAGTGTTATTTAAAGTCGCTAAATAATATGTCAAAAAGCTTCAGCTGTGAGCTTCTCTGTAAAAATCCTTGCAATAACAAGCTGATTTACATTACACCTCTCATTTCTAGTCATATCTGGGTCACTTGCCCAAACCACTTTACTAATCAGATGTCTCCAACCAGCAGTAGACCCTGGGTCAAAACCCACAACGTGCTACAGGACAAAAACAAGGAGAAAGACAACATAGACCTGGATAAGCAGTGGAAAACAAACTTCTGAAAGCCAACAGTGACGATGGAGTGATGATAATGTTTCTACATTTCTGCTTGATTCGTGTTTGATCCTGATTTTATGTTTAAAAACAGGACCAGAACTGTATCACATTAGCTTTATTGAATAAAGCAATGTTTCTGCCTTTTCGAAAATGGACAGGTTAACACTGAAAACACTGTTGTCAGTTTTCCGCCGTTCAGCTTTAATTTCTCATGTTGCTAATGGATGCAACATCAGACCTATTTGAATAACGGAACATATTAGGCATTTGGGCATGTCTGAAACCTGAGTAATCTCTTGCCAATACAACAAGACTAATGTGTGTCCAACCTATTTCACCACGTGAAAAGCTTTGTGGTTTTTGCTCTTTGATTCGTGTTTTGATTTTCATGAACAACTTGGATATCTACAGATTTTTGGATATATGCAAATATTGCAAGACTGATCCCATCAACAGGGTCGTTGTAGGAATGAAAGTGGAAGCTGTGGTAATCAAAGTATGCCTGTCTGCATGTAAACAGGAATTTCAGTGGAATATTCATTTTCATAGGCTGTGTAAACAGATTAGCAGGAATATTGATTGTTTCAGAATAAAAGCAAAGCAAACTGAATATTCTGTATGTAAAAGTAGTCAGTGTGGTAATGTGGTCCAAACTCAGTCCTGTCTAGTTCCAGTGAACAAAAGTTCAAATCTATCAGTCACAGTTTAGTAGAATAGCATTTAAATATGTGGTGCTTCATGCAAAGTACTATATGACAGGCAGTAATGTCATGCAAATCACTTATACTTTAAGTAAGGCAGTAAATTGATGAATGTTTTATGACTTTTTCTGATGACAGGACATACTAGAATAGTTAGTGAGATATTGGGAGATTTCTGTGTGTCTATAGTGTGGTAAACTGTATACTTAATAATTAAATTTCAGTTAATGTTCTCCTCTATAGTATACGTCAACTAACCAGTCTACTACATTCAAACTGCCCCACACACACACACAATTTCCGCCCTGCTTGTCATATTTCACGTGCACACACAGTTCCTCTCATTCCTTACTTTAGACTTATTCTTTCTCATCACCATGCACATTTGCACTTTTTCTCCCACAGACAAACATGCAAAAACATAGGACAGAAAGAGGGCCAGCCTCTGCCTTCTGATTTCTCTCTCTCTCTCTCAATTCATAAATATTCAAGTCCAGGCTCTGCTCATTGCTGTGCATAATTCAAGACTTTATTAAAACAAGCCAGCCTCGGTCTTTTTCTCTGTTGCTACTATGCTGCTAAAAGCGCTCCTTGATGATGCTACACCAGAGGCCATCCTAGCATGCGCACACAAGCATACACACACCGTCTAAACTCACTTACCCTTATTATCCTTAGTTTAAAGAGAAATTCTGGTTTGTCGACCTGAGTCTGGGCTTTACCCTCACCCCCTCCACTGTAGAGATTTAGGAAGCACGTGTTCTGACAATGTGACAGCGAGTGAGACCACACCATTTGTCCCACTTGTACTTTTACATATTTCTAACCATGCTTGTTGCTTGTTTATTTAACCTGGAATTCCTTAAGATGAAGAATATTTACAGTGGTGCCACTTGAAAGCATCTCACCTTACCATGAGAAAGCCGCACCTTTGCTGCGGTTGTGCCTCATTTATGCCACAGCAAAGCATGCGTTACAGTGTAATGTCAGTAGGGGGCCCTCAGCTCACAGTGTGCACAGGTAAGCCTGCTGCTCTGTGGCTCAGGATGCGATGTCACATCACACTGCATTGAGATTGTAGAGTACATTTCATTGCAGATTTTAAATGTTCAGTGAACAACCAGAGTAGTAGGTAACATGTAGAGGAATCAGTAAACACATCAGCATTTTATTCAGTTACATGCAACAGCTCACGTCAGCACCATAGCCTAGAGTAGCCTACATTCCAAAATATCTTGAGGCACAGAAAAAGTCCTGTTTTGTACAGTTATGTGCTTTTACATCACCAAACTATGAAAAATATACTGTGGTGCTTGCAACAAGAGGGAAGACAGATGCCTCTTCTTCCCATAGTAGTTCCAAAAGTTTACTAGGAAAAGAAAAACACATCCATTAAAGGTGACATATTATTAAGCTTTTTCAATAAGTTACATAGGTCTATGATTTCCATAAAACATGTTTTTGAAGCTGTTTGCTGGAAATTGCTTTTAGGAAAAGAGAGCATAGACTCACGTAGCACTGCCTGTGTGAAAGTAGCGGACATGGCGGCATTGAACAGACGGAGTTCTTCAATAGTTCAACCATACATGTTCGAACCTGAATCAGATCCTGAAGGTAGGAGATGCTCCTACAGAAGCTCAGACTCAGAGAATTCAGCAGGACGCTTCTGAATGGTTAGTCAAAAAATGGCTTTCTATTTTTTTCCTCTTCAATATGAGCGCCGCCTGTACAGGGGGCAGCGTGAGATGCAGTGCCTGCAGTTCAGACGGTCAATGCTCATGCTAGGAAGCACCAATCCTAACTTGTTGCATACCAGAATGACAGGGAGCAACTCAGCTAAAAGCCTCTAACAAGCATTGCCACCCAAAACCAAACATAATCCATACCCCAAGAAATTATATGGGCATGAAATCGAAAACACGGAAATAGCATATGTCCACTTTAGAGTGTTTGCTGATTTCACCATGTCATGCAAACCACACCAGCCTGGTATCATAGAAAAGCAGAGTCTGAAGGTCCTGGTTGTTTACATAAAGAAGAGGGGGTTTCTAGAGTGGGGGGGAGCACTCTTCATGCAATATACTGTACCTAGGGATACTTCCTTCAGAATCATCACTGGTGTTTCTATGGTGAACTTGGGTCCTGCCCCTCGATTCTCAATAGAGGTGTCGATCATCAAATTCGACCACCAGGTTGCTGAGACATTGACCGGTCTAACTGCTAATGGGCAGAGTGCACACAGACGACACTGCTGACCAGCACTACTGGCCATTCACCTCAGACTGAGAAAAAGTAGCTAGCAAGAGCACGCACATTCAAATCTAAAACGTGGGTGCTATTATTGGTTGAAAATGCTGGTATGCAAGGTTTCTTATTTCTTTAGCTTTATACATGCATGATTTTTTTATTTGTTTGTATAAGTGCACATGTGGAAAGTGTGCAACATAGTCAGAACCTGAGAACATATACTTCCAGGAGGTGCCACAGGTCACATTATCTTTACCTGCACTTATGCTCGCAGTGTATGATTGCAGATAACATGCCACCACAGATATTGACCTTATGTTTTGCATAATAGGTTACAAGACGGCTTCAGCAGCTGGATGAAAGGCCTCCATGCAGGATCGACCATCCAGGTTTAGAACCTGTTTGCCTAAATGTGTTCTCGCTGCAGAACGCATGCAACATTTACAGGGCTGACTTTACAGCTATGGGGGATAGAGCAGTGAGTTTTATCTATAATAACCTACTTAACTTCACTGTTCATAACAAACTAAATATTGTCAGCCAATGCCACAAATTCAGATCATGTTCTTTCTTAAACACATAGCCAAGTTTTTCCTTAGCAAATACTGTATATTACAAGTGGCCAGGGCCCGCCTAGTGGCCAGGGGCTCCAAACAACTGCCTGTCCACAAGCCCCACCCCTGCCAATATACTCTGTGCAACACACACACACACACACACACACACGCACACACACACACACACACACACACACACACACACACACACACACACAAAACATTGATGCGATCCTGTGGACAGGAAGAGAGAGAGTTTGCGTATATGTATAAAATGGGTTGAGAACCTGGGTCTGGCCTCATGTTATACACAATTTGTGCACTGTCATCAATTTCGCAAATGAAGTAATCCAGTGTTTACTGAAAACCCTGTTTGTCTACTTATTTATTAAACCTTTTTAGAATCAGAGAAATGGCTCAACAAAGAAAAAATAAACACAGCCTCGTATGGTGGAGTGACACTTCGATCAGTTTAACACAGTTGATCTAACCCGAGTTTGATAGATGAGAGGCATGGAGAGTGTGCTAAAATGGCAGCAGTAAGATAATTGGGGGAAATGTCAACACAAAGGCACACACACACACACACACACACACACACACACACACACACACATACACACACAGTTTAACAATCTGTCAAATGAAACAATACAAAAGCAAAAAACAAGAGGAAGACTAATTAGATGTGAGACAGCAGTTCAGGCATTTCCTTGGTTTCTAATCACTGAACAAAACCAAGAGTGTAACCAGGCAGACATTCACTGTGTTTGAAATACTGAACTGCAATATTGAAAATTTGCTTAGTATCTGTGTGACCAGTACACTCTGTTTGCTCTGGTACCAAACTGGACAGCTGATGAATTCAGAGCACTGTCTAAACACTTGTTCATTTATTCAGAGCATCACTTTCATCACCTCGGGAGATAAAACAGTAGGTGCAGTGAAGTGTCCCAGTGTTTGAAACAGCAGGGAGAGGTAATAAACCAGATGCCCTGCAAGCTTCAGTTTCTGCTGCTTCAGTGGAGTTCTGGATTCAGTTCATCTGGAAACCACATTTTGATTCAGTTATCCAAACTGTAGATTCATTACACAAATGTGTGCTTTAATGTGAAACACGACTTGTTCTGCATGGTGAAAAATGGGCAGAAAAGACAATGACAAAGTTACAGCCTGGCAGTGTTGCACTAACAGTTACAGTAATAGTAACAGTTTGAGTTCCAAATTTTCAGTCCTGGCAGGAAAGGGGTCGATTCAGTCGAGTTCAACAATCACAATTTGTGTTTGAGCATCAGTTATTCCTGACAAAAGACTGACTTGATCGAACTATTTCATTTAGTTTGATTCATTAAATCGATCATTTATAATCAGTATCTCAAAGCACTAACAGAAATAGAGCACTGCTTTCAGGACAGAACGGTCGAGACAAGAGTGAGACAAACCACTGGTTAACCTCTTAACAAAAAAGGAAGGCAACTGACTCAAATGATCCAGGTCGGAGGGCACTCAAATCACACATTAAACAATTTGTGATTATGACCCTGATTCCCAAAAAAATTAATACACTATGTAAAATGTAAATTAAAAACAAATGCAATAATTTGCGAGCAAACTGTGTTTACCAGCAGCAGTTTTACGTTCCTGAGCCCATGTAGTCACGCCCTTCATCCAATCAGGTTCACAAAGTGGTGAACCTCTCTCCATCCATTGCTTATAAACGACTGAGCTTTTCCAGGATGCCCCTTTCATACCCAATCATGATACTATCACCTGTTACCAATGAACCTGTTTACTTGTGGAATGTTCTAAACAGGTGTTAATGGAGCATTCCACAACTTTCCCAGTCTTTTTTGTTGTTTTATTTGAAATGTGTTACATCAAATTCAGAATAAGCAGATATTTACAAAAATCAATGAGGCTGATGAGGTAAAACATTGAATTTATTGTCCTTGTACTTGTTTTCAATTCAGTCTACGTCAAAAAGGATTAGCAAATCCTTACATTCTGTTTCATTTATGTTTTACACAGCGTCCCAACTTTTTTTCAAATCAGAGTTGTAAAAGGGACTGTTTATTATGTTGAGATAAGTGCATGCCTGAGGATCCAAAGCATGTAGTGTGTGGGGAAAGGGAGCAGCAAGTTGCCTGGTTGAATGAGGTGTCAATAACAATTAGCTGAAATTTTCATGCCAATGGTGCTCAGTATCACCACAGCTGCAATGGCATGTTCTGAAAACTCATTCAATTCTGAGCCAGCATTTTCAGTCTCTAATATTTGTAAGGAAACATGGATGAGATGTATGTGTATGCATGTGAGTTGTATGAAATGGACAGTTCAAACTTAGGTGTGGTCACTCAGATGCAAATTTTTATTCATTTATGTGACTATTTTGGTAAAGAATTTGTAGACCTGAATATAAAGACTTGTGATACTATGGTGGGAGTTAAAACATTCAAAATGATCATGAGGTAGATGATGGAGATGAAGTTTAGAAGCTCAAGTCCCTGACTGAGTGGCCAGCAACCCAAAGCCATGAGATCTCTGTCTGAGTCATTTCTGCTGTACAAAGATCACAGAAGAATCAAGTGTTACCTCACTCTGCCTTGTGTCTAAGCTTGTCTTTGGAGGTGCAACTGCTAAGGCAGCACTCAATCTGATGTAATGCATCCAATCAGCACAGATTGCCCTTGTAGGCTATCTCTACAACAGCAAGCCAAGAGTGTGGCCACTTGGAACAGCTTTTCTAGCATAACTCAGCCACAATAAGGGTATGAGCAAGGTCTGAGCCAGAGCACACATCCCCTTAAAACACAAGGAGAGTCTTGTCACTACATTCTGCCTGCTCCCAGTTCATTCTGCCCTTACTAAAATCAAAGGCAGAATCAAAGCTGTTAGGAGGCTTCTCCTTTTATGTCGTAAAAGCTGCATTTGTTTCGTCAGTTTGCCAAAGTACAGAATTGCCTGTTGGCTGTTACCTAGTAGATGTGCTTTGTAACCGGCTATCCATATACTTGGCCGAAGATGCTTTGTTACAGTTGTTGCTATTTTTGAAGTTATTGAGAATTGTGTCTTTTTGGTGTTCAATGGACCAACTGAGTGATGAGTCAGACAGTCAATAGACAATCCAGCACTGACTTGGCACAACCTTGTACATTCTGGATAGCATACCTACCACCCTGATAAACAGCTAAGGCTGGCAGATGGTGTATATTAGTTGTTATACTTCATATCAGTATCCTATTGAGGATCTACGGACACAGCAAAGCAGCAGCTTCTCCTGTCAGCATGTGAAATCATGATAGTAGCTCAGCAGCTACAGAGATGTCAACAGGATCGATGCAGCAGCTGATGGAATTGGATATATTCACCTTGAACTGTTGGACGTGACTTGCCAGTAGTTTGTCATTATTAGCAACAATAAAGAGTACACAACATTCACAACTAAATGTAATTCCACTTTTGCATGCAACGACTAGAATAATACAATATCACAGCTACAGTAGATCTATCTGGCTTTGGAGCTACAGGTGAATTGTCAAGCAAAATATTTATCCGTGGCACAGTTAAATCCTGGTGAAACAAGCAGTTTACTTAAACACCCTAGTTATGATCCATATTATTTTAGAGTTTAATAAAAATCATGCTTGGTTTATATAGCAATTGAAAAGACAAGGAAGTTATGTGTTTCAAATAATATGTGTATTAACTTGCATCACTGTAAAATTATTTTGTGGCTCTCACAAGACATACAGCTTTTAATATTGTTTATTGTCCCCTTTGGACAGACACCCTAGAAAAGTACTACTGGACCCAAGACAATACTGGTACAAGGTATAAGGATATGCTTTATATACAGGCGCTACTTCGTCCATTAATACATCCAGTGGAACCAGAATGCTCACTGGCTTACACATTCCTGAACTCAACCCTCATTCATCCCCCACAAGGCAACTCCACACCTGGCTGAGGGCCTGAGAGTGAACGTGGGATGAAGCAAGAGGTAAAGATGTGAGGGACATTTTTGATTTAGTACAGTTAAGTGATTTAGGAAGAGAGCAGAGAGAGACAGAAAGAAAAATGGAGGTGGAGGGGAGCTAATGGCTTCTGAGGCAGTGTAGCATAGTGGAGAGGAAGAGTGGGAGTGTGCAGGCTGAGAGACAAGAAGAAAGAAAAGCAGAGTACTTACAGCTCCTTGCTCTCCTGCAACTCAGATGATGAATGGGATAGGTGTGTCTGTGTGCGTATGTGTTTGTGTACATGTGCATTGTCCTGTGTGTGTGTGTGTGTGTGTGTGTGTGTGTGTGTGTGTGTGTGTGTGTGTGTGTGTCGGGATGATGGTGAATCGGCAGGCAAGTCTCTCTGCCGCTCAGTGAAGCGAGACCGCTGCTGTTACTGATGGCCTGTATTAATCACACCATCAGCCACTGCCTGACACACACACACACACACACACACACACACACACACACACACACACACACAAAACTCACATACAGTGACAAAAGGCTCATACACACTGTGCACACTGTGTCATGGCTGCATCCAAACTGGGTTGTCCCTCTACCTGCCTGTGTGTAACTAGTGTTTATGTTGGAAAGAATCATCTTAATGACTTGATTAGCCTGCCATTTGCTACCATCCCTACCTCCCTGGATTCCAGCATAATGGCCCTCTCACTGTCTCCACAATTTTAACATCCATTTCCAGATTTATATTTGACCGCAAAGGCATTGACCCTTGCCTTGCCAGACCCTGTCATTAAGAAAAGCGAGTGATCAAAAGTACTCCAAAATTCATGGAAGACAAAAAGATGTAAATGACGGCTTACCACCTTCAGGTGCACTCAGTAAGAGCAGCGATGTTGACGAAAATTATCTTTTCACACACGACCTTCACTACAGCTTGGAGAAATGCAGTCAATCTTTCTTTTAAGTGGCTGAATAGTTTTTAATCAGTAGTTTTACATTTAATTCTAAATAATATATAAAATCAAACCAAAGAATTTACACATTATCTCAGCATACTGCCATTGTCATCACAGCTAGATGTACTAGAGAATTAAAAACACTACAAAAGATTGGATTTGTGTGCAATAATGCAAGAACGGAGATAGAGACAAAGGCTAAGCTGTTTTGTGTTACAGCATACTTTTTAACAATGATGATAAATGTAGAGTTTACAGATGCAATGGGTGCACACACAAAAAGAGGACACTGAAAAATACAAAATGATGGGAACAACAGATAATAGTAATAAGAAAAATAACATCAGTAACAATAATTGGAACAATAAAGACAATAATAACTGAAGTACACAAAAAACTAATAGTAGTCGTATTTATTAACTATGTTGACAGGAGTTGTGCTCGAGGTGTTCTGATATAAGATTGAGTGCTCTACTAACTTAGAGGAAGAAATCTAAGCTTGAAAATGAGTCATAAGGAACATTTAGAGTATTTTCAATATTTAGTCATCGACTTGTATTTCTGTGTTTGTGTATCATATTTTTCAGATGGGTTTATTTACAGCTGCTCTGTCAACAGACAGTGTGTAATTAAAAGCCATATTACTCACCAACTGAACGCAGAGAATGTCCACTAATGAGACTTATGAACTTTATCCCTAATGGATGTTAAAATGCTGCAAATAAAGAGCAAGAGCACCACAGTGGCACATTACAGAAGCATCAACACATCATGTGTCAAATTTTATTTTATTACTGACTAATCCTGTCCTAATTGTATAAAAAAACATGAGCTATAATTTTTCATTGTTGCACTAAGTACCCTTCTTTTCAGTGGGCTTTTTTTTTTTTTACCTCGTCCTGCTTCCCTCCTTCTGTCCCCATCTCTAAAATACGTCACGCCAAATGGCTTAAAAACAAATTTTAAGCCATTTGTTTGGTTCATGCAAGATTCAACACTACACCACAACAGGTCCTCTAAACTAAATGAAAGAATAACGACTCAAGACAACGCCATTTGCCAGTGCACGTACAAATGACTTCCAAAAATGCAAGTGAAATGATTCATGTGAAGGAGGGGAATATTGTGGTTTGGGGTTTAAAATATTATTTGGTTAAAGTTAGGAAAATATTTCTGTTATGGTCAAAGGAATAGCTTCACTTTCTGTGGGAAAAAAAAACACTTACACTTTCTTACCAACAGTTAGATGAGATTGATGTTGCTCTTATGTTGGTGTGTTTACATCTACAGCCAGGAGGTAATTAACCCAGTTAGCATCACAACTGGAAGCCAAGGGAGCTACAGCACTCCTACCAGCAAGTCTTAAGTTCAGCAATTATTTCAACTGTTTAATTCACATACAAATACGAGAAACGGAAAGTTAAAGGCTGTAACAGTTTCTTGGCAAACAGCAGTGGACTCCAGGAAGTCACTAACGTTAGCTAACAGCTAACATCTCCCCTTTAGCTGCAGAATGAACAACATTTGTTATCTTCCTGTTAAACCATGATACCAGTAACATTTCTACACTGGACCTCACACACTGCTACCAGATGGTCATGTTATTTCAAGGTAATAAGTCTCAGTATTATGGTCTGTTAAGTTCAGTAGAGTTGTCTCTTTTCTGCAGTTCCAGGCTTGTTCTTTCACTTGCTTTCTATTGCACATGTCCATAATTGAAGGTGCATTAAGTATAATGTGTAAGTTGTATACAAATTGTTGAGAATCTGTTTGACATAACTCATTGTTCTCGTGGATTGGATTTTACAATATAATATATAAAGTGAATTCAGTTTACGTGGACAAGGACATGCAGACTGAGAACCTGTTCACCACAAGGAATGGTGTTTTTATGGATCACGTTTTATGCATTCTACAAAAATGAAATTCTTTTAAATTATTCAGTTACTGTATGTGTTGGATACTGCATTGACTAATAATAATAAAAAAAAAAAAAACTAATGTTGTGAGGCGTTGACTTGTCCAAGTCATTTCTGTGCAAGCAGTTTTCAGGGTTTTCATTCTACACCATTTAATGTAGTAAACTGGTAAAAATAAACTAGAGATTACACCTAACAATGTGATTCTATAAAGCTAAAAATTCTACAACACAGTACTATATTTTTTTACAGTAATAAACTGTCAGATTAAAGTAGGTACACTGTAGAATAACAGTTTCATGCTGGCAACTGTAGCTGCCAGTAGTTTACTGTAATTCAACAGGGAAATGTCTTACAGTGTTTGTAAGAAACAGGAAATTGTGTGTTGACCCACCCCTACATGCCAATAACAACACTACACACACCTGAGCCCCTATTGGGACTAAGGTAAAAGTACTCCAAGCTAAGATTTATGCTCTATCTGTGGCATTTTACATGAGAAAATACTCGAGGATTGAGGATTAAATGGTTGGTTTGGTAACTGTAAATTGAGTTAATCATCCTCCACCTCCAGTAAAGAGAGGTGCACTGGCGATGCCCTGGGCTTTTTGGAAACAGTCCCCAGAAGCATCAGGTACACAGTCCCAAACAGGGTTTCCTCCACCTGTCCTCTTTACTGGCAAGAGTCATCATTTACACGACTGCTAGAGTTCCCGCTCAGGTAAATGTCAATATATGAGGCTTTAAGGCTTTAGGCAGTTAAATGATCAAAAACACCCATGCTCATTTTCACATTAACAGCTTATGGTTTGAATGACTTTTGTGAGCACTATCATTTTAAACTCTCCCAAAACATTCTAAGAAACCTGAAGTTATGTTTTGACATAACAGCTTCATATATATTTTACAGTATATTTGCTTTGGGAGTTGACTGAGCCATTTCCTGATGTCTGCTGCCCCTCGTTAAAATTCCATTACATAAAAATAACTGCAGCCAGCTTCACCTTTTTTTTTCTTCTCCTCTTCTTCTCTCTTCTGTTGTGCCCTTTTTTCCATCTCACTTCTGACCAGAACAGTGAGGGTGCATCGAATGATTTCCGCTCCATAAAATATCTATAAGGGAATTTGCGGACTGTGCCGCTCTGCTGCAGTAGTGATGGTGGTGCTTTTTTATTTCATCTCTGTTGGGTCTATTTCCAGACATTGGCCCCCGCACCACCCGGACTCATACTTTATTCTCTTCTCCAATTCACCTTCATCTTTCCCATCTTCCTCTGTCTTTGTCTTTATTCCTCTGCTCCTTTGTCCTGATTTCCTTCCTTCCCTTTCCCCTTGCCTCTTAGTGTGTGTTGTTTGTCCTCCTTCCTAAGTGTGACCATATTTTCAAACCCTCAAAGCAGGACCCTTAAGTGTACCTGTATGCGCTTATGAATATACCATAGGCGTTTTCATTATGATGGGCACACCTACCAAGTACACCTTTCAACACCATGGATGCCATGAACTCAGGCTTTTCGTTGCTGGGTCCTTTACGAAGGGAATGAAAGAAGGAGTAAGCCCGATGGAGCTCTTTAGCAAAGAATGAGTTTCTCTTTGGCATGACAGCTAACAGTTAGCATACTGACAGATTCTGTCAGAAAGAGCCACAAGCATCATAGCCCATGACGCTTGCCTATTACTCATGATTCATTTCCGTTATTCATATCGATTTGGACACTTCAGTCAATATTTACATGCATTTACAACTCTCCTAATGTCAAAACTTCTGAAAGGGAAATTCTGGAGTTGAGGTAGAAGATAAAATTTTTAACTTTAACACCTACTTGCAAACTTAAGGATAAAAGCCATTTATCATAATTAAGGAATTAAAATGACAGAAAGCTCTGGAGATCTCTTACGTTAGTGAAGAGTAGGGATTATAAAGAACTGATGTACAGAGATAATGAAGAAGTACATTCAAAGATACAAAGAATACTTTGTGTGATTGCACAATGTAGCATTGGTCATGTTGAATAATATGTTATCTGTAACAATGTGTACTGTATAATTCAGAATAAGGTCAAGCTAGGCAACACGACTTTAGGAAACACTTGGCTTTCTTGCCCAAAGTTAGATGGGAAAAGTGATGCCAATCTCAGCTGTGTGTGATAAACATTCAGATACAGCCAGTAGTTGCTTAGCTTAGCATAAGCTTGTTGAGACATCATTTTCATCTGTATTTGATATGGTTGTCCATTTATTCAGGTTTTTCCTTCAATTTGTCACCCACTTGTATACATGATGTTCATGTATGTAAAACCCATATATAGACATTTGTTTGGCTGACAAATAAATATTTGTTAAACCATGTAGAAGAATCATTTCTTTTTCGCTCAGCCAGTTGAGGGAAACATTTAATTGTTTTGTGGTTTTACAAAAATTGTCTTGACAGTTAGATGGAGCTGCAGTCTTGAGATACAAATCACATGGAATTCCCAAATCCAGAAACTGATAAGGCCACAGTTCTTGTATAATTCCTTTACTAGGCAATATCAGGGCAAATTTGTTCATGTCTTGTTGATAAACAAGCCCTGTGGTTTTTATTGATTGCTGGGGCCAGTTTTAACAATGCAGACACTGTGGAAAAGGTTGCTGGGTTATTTGGATCACAATATTGTATGCGGTGTACAATCTATGTGTCCTGGTGAGGACAGAAAGAAGACTGAAATGCTACAGTAAAATGTGTTGCCAAAGCCTTGTTTTGACAGATGGTGCAGGTTAAAAATTACTCTTAAGTCAGGTATTTGATAATTAGGTGCTTACGCATTTTAAGATGGCCGTCTTTATCAATCTTGTACATTTTGTTAACTCACACAAGACATTTTAATTGGACTTTCTGTGTCAGAGTCTGCAAATCTTCCATTAAAAATTCCCCTAAGATTTATTCAAACAAGACGCCAACATCATCAACATTACTGAGCAAAAAGACAGCATGGAAGCATTACTTTAAAGAAAACGATAAGAAAAAAGAACAATGTGGAGCTTTAGATGACTGGAAGATGCAGACAGTGTGGTGTCTGCTCTGCAGAGAAGTTCAGTTTTATATCGTATAGACTTAGACAAGACTACAATTAACCACAACATGTTTAAACATTGCTCCAGTAAAATTAAAACAAGCTCACTACAGTTTATAATGGATATTTTTCTGATGACAACCAATTAGTAGCCTAAATCTGTTTAGTGTCTGCCCAGTTTTAAAGAAAGGATGACAGTAAAGATTCTTTGACTTGATGATTACTGTTCACATACAAAACACACAGCCACACACAGCACTGGAACTGCCAGCTATTATACTGAGGTATCACCTTGCTGATATTGTGTTTTATGAATATCCCACTGACACTCAAACCAGTACCAAGCACAGAAAATAGTCCCCTTCACTTCAGGAACCCTATTGGATTACACATACAAGCACTTGGCAAATTAAAATCCCAAAAAGGCCTGGACGCAGTTTACTACACAGATGTCAACGTTAATATCATATTGACACCTAAAACACCAGCTCATCCTAATGCTAAAAAAAAAAAAAAAAAAAAAAAAGCAAGTGGAGACACAAAACAAACACTTGGCTTGATCATCTTGCCAAATGTAACTTTGTATAATTATCAGGTTTATCAGTAAAATATTTGAACTGCAATACTGACTGGAGTCTCTGTTGACAGTGGCAAGCAGAGCGACAGCTGTCTCATTTGAGCAGATCCAATGCGAATGAATGCACATTTAGAGATCCATGAACACACTTGTCTTCTGCTTTAAAAAGCTGTATCCTCACTGCCATGCATTATTAGAATTATGATTAATCGCTCATGGGCCACATCTCTCGCCCACACGCACACACTGTCTCACTCCCTCTTCTTCTACTTGCAGTTTTCAAGCTTGACTGCCTTCTAGCCTGTGTAGCTGTTATTTCTTGCAGTGTAAAATATTCTTAAAATGTTTTTGGCACTTATTAGAAATAAATTATCCTGGCCTTTCAAATAAAAGCAGCATTTGGTGTGATGTCATTATATAGACTGACTTTCTCTCAGCATCCCCAATGGTGTCTTTCTGTCAACCTCAACCAACTAAAGCCAAAGTCGAGCTCCATGCATGGCTGTTGACAAAAGGGGAGGACTGGAGCAGACTGAGCTCCATGACCCAACCATGCAATGGAGGCAGCAGCACTGTGGGAAACAGGTAGAGCCAGAATGTCAGGCTCATTCTGGTGTCTATTAGGGCCTGCATGCTTTTCCTGCTTACTGACAGCCAATGCATTTCTTGTGCAGCATGTGTGACCTGTTAGTAGCATCCATAAGGCTTAGCAGTAATTCAATTCCTTAAACCTAAAATAATTTACCACTACTACCTGTGCAGGTGCATTTTGATATATTGCATTGTCAGATTAAAGGCAGTGAAATAAGCGTACAAATAAAAGTACACATTGCCTCAGTGGTGCAGTGCCAGTTTGGCATAAAGGAGAGAAGTCAGGTATATGGGCCACCTGTAAGATGAGATATTATAGCAAGATATACTGTAGAGTGGCTCTGTGTTTTTTGTTTTTTTTTTCAGTTAGCTAGTGCTTAAGTCAATTTTCTTGTTGCCAAAAGTTGCGAGTAGACTACCGCCACAGAGCATAATGTGTCCTTCAGATTCAGATACATTTTGCCTGCAGAGTTTGTGTAGGCAATGTACATAACTTTCAATGCATTCATTATAGATGGTCCCATGAAACCTTTATGTATATGTATGTGTGTGGAAGGCAGGAAAGAATGTTCAGTGGTTTCACAATTTTCTCCAAATCCTGGTGTATTTCTTTAATATTGCTGGTGGGAAGGTTAGCAGCATTGCTGGATAGTACCTCTGTAGTACACCATGTCGTCAGTGTGTAAGCTAAGTGGACTGAAACAGGCGCAGAGGTTCAATTAATGGGAGTATTACATACTGTAGCTGATTTCCCTTCAACTTTAGATCCATGAAGTGATTTCTATTCATGCCTGTAGGCCCTATGTCCTTAATTACAGCAGGGAGCTGTTTACTTCTCTCACATGGCACAACATCACTGCTGCTTTGTTTATCAGATTATGCTATTACTCAAAGCATAAGCACATTGAATGCATATGATTTTAAATACTGCATTAAATGTGGTAACTGCAGTCAAGCAGCATGCATATAGCCTGTCTATAAGAACTGCGTGTAAGCTTTCATCCACAGTATATTAAGACAACATAAAGTAACACTTTATTAATTCCCTGACTGATGCTGAAGGTACAAGGTGTTGCACACTAGAATGACCTTTCAGGGTTGTTTTTTTTTTTTTTTTTTTTTTTTTTTTGCTGTACACCACAAGTTACCAGGGTGGAATAGGATAAGGGTGTAAAGTTACTAAGGGTAAGTAAGTTTACTTAAATACCACAGAGTACAATTAAATTACAAGATATCTAATTTACCTGCTTGAAAATGTGACATGGTGACATTCTTGCCCACGGCCAGATATATATATATGTGTGTGTGTGTGTGTGTGTGTGTGTGTGTGTGTGTGTGTGTGTGTGTGTAAAAACAATATCACCTCCAGACATTTGCATATCTGTTAAGACAGGTTCATATTTTTTCAAGTTGTTGATGTCCTGTAGTAGTATACAGTAGTGGCCATAAGTATGACAAAAGAGTTACTGGTCACTGTAATCATTCCTCCTCTCCTTTCAGACAGTCAGGTCTTCAGTCATAGAGCCCAGTGTCATCTGCAAATCTGCAGGCCTCAATCTGTCCAGAATGTATTATAAAGTTCAGCCAACACTTGTCTGAGTAACCAAATCAATTGGCTTTCTAATTTTGGCAAAGTTACTCACTGGTAGTCAATCGTAGACGTGAAACATGTTTTAATGTAAGCAATAACTGTTTCTAAAAATAAGGGTACCACTTCATAACAGGGCTTTTGTTGCTTTTTTAATAAAGGTTTTTTAGAAATAAACTGTAAGGGCATTCAAACAGTGCAGACAAATCCAAATCTGCAAGCACAACCACTATACATGTCTGGATGTATTTCCAGACATACCTTTCCACAGCCACCGTAGTTTGAGTTACAGTTATGCCGGTTCCCCCATATATGTACATTTGCACTGGTTCATGGCACTGTCCTCATGTGCTGTCCCCAAGTGCTCCATAATGACTGCTTTTTTATGAAGTTTGAGCAGCTACATATGTTGGCTCCCCAAGAGAATTCTTTGTACCCAAGAAAGTGTGATATTGTTATATCAGTCATTGTGCTTCTAAACTGACTGTATTTTGCCGCTACTGAACTTTACCACCATCTACTGGATTTTAAGATGTATGGCATTTATTCTGACAAATGCCCCATTGCACAATATTAAGAAAAGTGAAAAATGTAGATCTTCCCCGTGATTTGGACAGGCTCCAAGATTAAATGTGTTCTTCATTGGCCCATGCTACATCATAGCCAAGTTTCATGAAAATTGGGGCAGCAGTTTTTTCATTATCCTTGTGACAATTAGACAAACAAACCAACAAACCAGACTAAAAAACATAAGAAAACTGGCAGAGGTAATAATGGCTTTATTAATGGATATAAATTGTTTGCTAATCACTGAGGTCTGTTATTTTTAATACATTTTTAATTACTTTTGCTGGTATTTATCCTTTTTCAGCAAAACAAATGGTTTGTGTAAGTTTTACAAATATAAAACCTACATGGATTAAAACTGCTCTCTTCATACTCGCATAGTGAGTATGGGTGTATACTCTTATTAGCCCAGGATGACAATCCTTCCAATGGACTGTTTGATTTAACCTTTGGAAAAGGGTGTTGCTTGATTTATTTACCATTTACAAAGCCATGACTTCCAACTTGTATACCAAAAGTGTGCCTTATGAGAAAGTGGTACAAAAAATATTCTGCCAAGGAACAACTAATGGATCTACTGTCATAGTTGGCCTTTAATCACACTTTTGTGAAAATACAAAGTGAGCTCCAAACTGTAAATGTTTAAGTATATTGTGCCTCTTTCAAGAATGTAGTGAAAGTGAGACTTAATGTGCTGGACAGAAGCTGTCATGGTGGCTGAAAAGGATGGTTTATTTTCATTTACTACTTCCCGGTCCACTAAGGTTTGTTCAAGTGGACACACAGGCTGAGCTGTGCACTGAGGAGGGAATGGAGGTGGGAATATGTATAGACGCCATGACTCCCTCCACCATTACCCCCATCACTCTGTGCATTTGTCTGTGTGCCCATAATGATTACAGCCAACAGATCACCTGACAGGTGTCACTCTTCACACACATTGCTGAGTGTGTATGTGCATGTGACTGTGCTTTGTCTTTGTTCTAAAAAACCCAGTAAACTCACCTCCATCACTTATTCATTTTCTGATTTCACTCTTCTTTCTCCCTCCTCCTTCTCTATACTCCAGCCTTCTGAGGTGCTGAGGTGGGGGCTGGATGGTGGGGGTGGGCACAGATAGATGGAATAGAAGTGATAAAAAATGAGAGAAATGGAGGATTTATTTTGGCTCACAAATAGCCAGTTCATAACCTGGTAGCTCTTGTCCAAACTGTATTATTCTGTGCTAGTTTACAGCCTGGAGTGGAAGAGCTCAGTGTAGCTCAGGACTAATTTACCCAGTGAAGCTTATGAATATAAATATACTTCCAATGTCTTAAAATCCAACTGAAATTGAATGCATTTTTTGTCTGCTGCAGCATACATGTCAGCCCTGTAAATTACTTGTCCTGTGTTCTCCTTTGAAAAAAATCGGGAACCAAAAAGGAGATGTGTATTTTTTATTTTTTGCTTTCATTATGGCACCCCCTTGAAAGTCTAACAGTCGGACATTGCACATTTATAATGTCTAACTTGACTGAGGAATGAAGCAAAAGGATACTTCCAACTGACACACATTCATTTGAAAGTCTTGCTGCCACAGAAATAAAGAAATAAATAATAATTAATGTCTATGTATACAAAGCCTGTAGATTAAATTTAATGACCATTTCACAAACTGCCATGAGATGATGTTATGCTGAAATAGTTTGGACCAAACTGATGGAGCGACATGGCCATCCATAGGGTGACATGTTCCTTTTTCACCATGAATGTACTTTATTCAGACTCAATTCCACATCCACCCTCCTGCTGCCCCGAACACTCACCAAGGCACCAAATGTGGATTAATCTGTGGCTGTGGTTTTAACAAAAACACTATTTATTCCTAAAAATGAAAGTATATATTTGTGACCTGTTTTTACAGATTAATGAACCAACGGCTTTGGAACTGAGAGTCAGACACGTTTGAGAAGTCAGAACACATCAAGAAACAGGCGAGCACATTGATTTTTGTTTCTTCACGTGATTTTTTTAACAATAAAATAAAGAATAATGGCAGCATTATCCACTAAAAGGTATAAGGAACTTTACAAATTCTATTTTATAGTTCCACCCACAATGAAGCAGTTTTCTATGAAGTTCAAGAGCCTGTTCTTGGATCTTTATAAAATTATTTACATCAGCTTTGTCTATTCATTCATATTAGTTACACCATATGTTTATATGGTTACTTAATTATTGAAATCTCAGAGCATGACAGCTGCAGCACAACAGACTCCTAACATGGTAGGGAAGATGAGCAGGATCTGATCCATGAGCAAAGACAAAGGTCATTTTTACACCATAAAATGTATACTTACATATAAGGTTTTGACTTGATTTGTGTTGGCTTGTGTTAAAAAATCCTAAAACATAATATGACATATAACTATGTAACTGTAACAACTTTAGTTGTATAATGATAGTCACTACAGTATATTGACAACAACATAAATATTCAAGTTTGCAGAGAAGTAGAGCTGCTATTTCACAACTGTTAATATGACTGTATAAAAAGCACCCAATACTTGCCTTAGTTGGCATTAAATTTTAATATCTGGTATCAGGCTGTGTGCATCCGTGGCACCAAACTGAGTACATGAGGAAGCGAGTCAACAGGGATGTCAAGCTTTGGAAACCTTTGTAGTTGTGTTTGGAATAGTTTGGGGGTGAATAACTGTGTGCATCCCAAGTCTATGATATTTAAACACTTCACTGAATATTTATAGTTTGCACTTGATGCATATTTATGATCATGTACACGCTTTGCTCTGACAATTGACATGACAGAGAAACTGAGTGCAGCCCATGTTGACCTGTATGCTCATCACTCCTATGAATATTTATCAGAATTAGACCAAGGAGACTTATAATATTACTGTACAGACTGACCAGGGTCACATCTGCACATAACATTGCCAAGTTGGATATTTTGCCCCTCATTACATAGCATGATGCTTTGTTGCTCATCAATTATCTACAAAATAGTGTAGGATTGTGCTAAAATGTATTGATGGTTATGCTGAGTGATCACAGCCATTGTCAGTGTCATTTTTGTCTTGAGCAATGTAGAGCTACACACATAAATAAAGAACAGTCATGGCAGACTCAGTCTTTGTCAGGAACTGAAAGAGCACTACAGGGTGCTACTTTACAAGAATGTGTAAAGTGTAACCACCTGGTGCAAGGTGCACCACACACACACACACACACACACAAGGAAGCTTTATTTTGTATTCTTTGTGGTACAACTCCATTTCTAAAAGCTGGGACACTGTGTACAATGTAAATAGAAACAGGATGTGATGATTTGCAAAACATGCAAACCTCATATTTAATTGAAAATAGCACAAAGACAATATATCAAATGTTGAAACTGAGAAATTTTATTGTTTTTGAAAATTCTATCCTCATTTAGAGTTTGATGCCAGCAACAGGAGTCAATAAAGTTGGGACAGGGTCATGTTTACCTGTCTGATGCATCACCTCTTCTTGGGAACTGAGGAGACTGATTGTTATCATTCAGGAAGTGGAATGTTTTCCGTTCTTGCTTGATGTTCGACTTCAGCTCCTCATCAGTTTGGGGTCTCCTTTGTCATATTTTATGTTTCATAATGTGAAAAACATTTTCAATGTGTGACATGTTGGGACTGCAGGCATGCCAGTTTAGCACCCAGTCTGGCATTGTATTGCTGAAATAAGCGAGGCCTTCCCTGAAAAAGACGTTGTCTCCTTGGCAGCACAGGTTCAGCATTAATGGAGTCTTCACAAATGTGCAGGTCAGCCATGCCATGTGCACTAATGCACCCTATACCATCACAGACGCAGGCTTTTGAGCTGTGCATTGATAACCAGCCAGATGGTCCCTCTCCTCTTCAGCCTGCAGGACATGGTGTCCATGATTTCCAAAAGTAATTTCAAATGTTGAGTCGTCAGACCACAGGACGGTTTCCTAATACGCCTCAGTCCACCTTAAATGAACTCAGGCCCATAGAAGGAGGCAGCGTTTCTGGATCTGGCTTATGTACGGTTTCCTCTTTGCATGGTCAAGTTTCTACTTGCATTTGTGGATGCAGTGATGAACTGTTTTATTTTGGTTTCTTCTTTTGTTATAGTCTTCTGTATAGAAGGCCGGTGTCCAGTGACAGCACAACAAATGAAATGAGTAAGATAACATCAACACATGTCAGTATCCACACATCCTTGTATCAAAGGAGCGTCCACTTTGTCCTCTCTGTCTCTGAGGAACATAGAAGGGGTCGATGCCCACTCACACACAGGCACTCTGAGGGTGGCATGAGTGAGTTTTAGGCATCTCAATCTTATTTTTTTTATTATTACAAGCTCTTTTCGTCTGATCTACTCAATGAGTCGAAATACCATCTTAAAGAAGAAATATGTTGTTATGGTTGATTGAATCAACAATGTCATTAAGTGTCAATGACAACAAAACAGTGATTCATGCTTTATAAATATATCATTTCTTCACATGAGGAAACAGTTTCTGTTAGTTCAGGGGTTTGTCATTATGTTGACAAAAAAACCTTTACTTGGAACATATATATCAATTGATGTACATTCAGCTCAAATCAGTTTCTTCTTTGTTTCATTTATGAAGTCCAGATCATGGCACATTGCCTTTTAAAAGGGTCAGTTGCAGGTTGGTGCCAGAACCAATTTGTGGAAGCAGGTCATAAATTAATAAACTGGTTTAGGTTCTCCTCTCCTTTGGTGCTTAGCATTCCTGTGTTCATCCTTATTCATGAATCTTGCAGGCCTGTTTCTTGACTCAGAGGCCATGAGGACAACAATTTCAGGGAGGGTTAATTCTTGTAGCAATAAAATATCCCAAATGTTCATCAGCATCCATGTTGATGACTCAACATTTCACACACACGAGTTTCATTCTCATCCAAAGCTTGCAGTGATTAGATGTGTCCTTCCCTCTCATTCGCCTCCATTTTCATCCTTTGTGCTGCACTTGATGATGATATGCGGATAACCATCAAGTGCATTAACTTACCTTTGTTGTACAGAAAGTTTGAATTCAGTTAATGGTTGGATTATGGCTACATCTGTCAGTGCTCTGTTAAACGGCTACCTGTCTTTTGTAGTTGTGCCCAGTGGTTCATTCTCTTACTTCATTCTCATTCCTTTGATTGAGCCTTTGTAGCCTAGAAATAAATGTGGTTTTAGACGTCTTTGTTGAAGATAACTGCCAGCAGTTTACTTACATGTATTTTTCATTTCTCTAACTGGAAACCAGTGCACATTACTTTAAACATGAGCAAAAGATGATGATAATGGACGGTTGGGAATAAAATATTGGAATTGGAGAGCACCCCTGTCGCTCACCTGGTAGACCATGTATTACAGCCATGCCCTCTTCTGCATATTGTCCTCTCTTTCCTCTCTTCCTCACCCCTTTCCTGTCTATCTTTGACTGCATAATCTAATAATAAAAGGCAAAAAGCTCCACCCAAAAAAAAAGGAAAAAAATATAAAAAACATACTCAAGTGGTTATCATCAGTCACCATACCTTTCTGCACCGATGTTAAATACTCTAATCGTCTGCATTGGGTCTATATGGTTAATCTGGAAACAACAGGATTGAATAAAATGATGCAGTGGGTTGCTTTTCCTCCTGTCCTCACCAACCCCCGCTCATATGCATATACTATGCATGTATACTCAGTTGCCAGTGCATTAAGTACACCAGGCGAAAACTAATGCAGCATTTAACTCTGTAGTGTTTCTATTATTTTGTCCACTCCACTTATATCAATGTGTGAAAGCTAAATAACAGACAGACCTCTCTGTATGACACAATAGCGAGTTCAACAGCACCACAAATGACATCCTCCAAAATGATCAAGTTAAATCAACACCTCTTAAAGAGTTTCAACAGAAATGGAACATTCTAACCTTCATGGAGGGAAGATCTATCACTGTCTTATCAGATGGCATTAGTCTGAGCTTGGTGTGCAGAATAAACTGGCAACTGAGTGTATATTATAGATGCCTGATACTCTCTAGTAGACCATGTGTTAATTGTGTCATTATGATATATAACGCTGTGTTTTACTCTCTGATCTTTGACTAATTCTGTCATCTCTTTTGGAGAATACAAGTAATAGAGGAGATATTTATAGGTTGCTCTGAGTCAACTTGCAGAAATAACACATATTTCTTCAACCGTGTTCAAAGACATTAACCTACCTGCTTGTAGCAACCACTGCTGCAGCTTAAGTTTTGGTTAAAAATGTCGCTAGGGCAGATATGTAACTCCCAAACAAAAAATGAGCAAACACAATGTCAGGACCCTGAAGTGGCAATTAGTCTTATTATCAGACTTGGAGAAAACACCACAAGCTGACACTTGTTTCAACCTCCTTTCAAGAGTCTTTGAATTACTTTTGAAAAGAACATTGTGACATTATTGTGAAATGCTCTTGATAGTGAAGTGAACTTGAGACTTGGAAATAAAATCCAACAGAGGTAAGAGGTACCTCTGGGTGGACAGCCTGCCAAAAATCAACACTCTTACAATCCCATACTTTAAAAGAGGCAACTTTCTCCTTGTTGCTACTCCTCATTTCTTGCAGCCGATCTTCTCCTACACTAAAGGAATACACTTTAAGAGTCCTCCTTCCATTTTGTGCAGTCTCACTCTCTTCTTTCTGTCTTCAGCAGCATTACTCTTATGTGGCACATATAAATGGACGTACTGCAGCCTTGCCTTTCTCTCTTTGATTTAAGCCCTCCATCTTCTCCCTTTCCCTTTCTTTCTCTTTCATTTTTTCTTCATCACTCCTCCTTCCTCACTACTCTGTGACTTGTTTCCCAGTTTCTCAGCTCTGCTGTGGCATGATGGCACTTACATTCACACACACAAACACACAGACACACACACACTATTTTTTCTAATTTGGAGTTTCTAACGTGATCATCATTTAATGAAGGCATACACGTTTGGTGTTTGGCTGATTA
Source organism: Chaetodon trifasciatus (assembly GCA_037975065.1). Classification (NCBI taxonomy): domain Eukaryota; kingdom Metazoa; phylum Chordata; class Actinopteri; order Chaetodontiformes; family Chaetodontidae; genus Chaetodon; species Chaetodon trifasciatus. The sequence goes on along the minus strand of JBBMOE010000026.1, from coordinate 3,273,703 downwards.
GCTGAACAGCTCAGATGGCTGTGTGTTTGGTGGAGGGGGAGTCTCACTATAAAGTCTCAAGGACTCCTTGAGTGGCTTCCAAGGGCCCACTGTCAAAATGTGGGGTAATTGGTACAAGACTTTAATTAATACAAGAGTCCCCCATGCTTTAAACTTTCAGGTTGATTTTCAACGTAAAACCTCTTTCCTGACTGTCCAGCTGCCAAAATCCAGATGTGAGAAAATCTGTGCTGATAATAATGTTGATACACAGATTTTAGTTCCCTTCAGTTATTACCCTGATAAACTTCACCTGCTGTTTCTTTGACCAAATCTAAGCCCTTGCCTGTCTGACTCATTTCATGCCTTATTGAATCCAGTAAAATGGCCTATTGTGGTGAAACATGCAGTGGAGAACAGATAACAATGACACTAAACCATGTGAGTAATGTGAGGACTTGTTTAGGATTTAAAGAAAGAGATTAGAGAAAATAAGGATTATTATATGTTTGCCAACTTTGTAAAACGCAACTGTCTGACAGTGACATTAGCTTGTCACAAGACAGCAGAGACACTGTGAATGATTGGAACAAGCCATTTCTTCATTGGAGTTTAGAATTCGACTATTAACAATAATAATTAAAAAAAAACAATTAAAAAGGGTTTGATGGAATTAAAGAGCGACAGCCCTAATGTCCTTTCCTTTGCTAGAACTACAACTGACTCAAAAAAATTTGCTTGAAAAATAAATTAAACAGAATGCAATAATTTCCATAACTTTCCCGTCTTTAGTGCTCCTGTCCCAACTTGTTTGAAACATATTGCTGGCATCAAATTTAGAAAAAGCATATATTTACACAAATCAGTTAAGCTGATGACATCAAATTAAATGTATAGTCTTTGTACTTGTTTAATTGAATAAACGTCAAAAAGAATTATCACAGTGTGGTTTATTTAGGCGTAACATGGTGTCCTAACTTTTTTGGAATCATGGATGTAATGCAGTTGATAGGAGGCACAGATAGACAGTGAGAGGAGGACAGCAGTATGTGTCCATGATGTTCAGTGTGATGCCGTGTGATTGGCCGCCCCTGGGGAGCCACTTGACCACTTGGCTGATGACTGTGCTATACTGAGTGATGACTTGTGCACACATGCAGAGGCTTCCTCCACTGTTTATTCTCACACTCTCACCCTGGACATGCATTGATCCGTTCAAATACTAAAACACACATACACACATGCATGAACACAAGACAGAGTGGCCGTTGGATACTCAGAAGTCACTCCCAGCTGAGTCAGGGAAAAAAGGAAGGGTACGAGGTGCTTGTTTGATGTTTGTCTTGTGTTCCCTGAAGGTTTCAGTCCGTGGGAAACGGGCGCTGCTGGAGTCTCGTGGTGCAGTCAACCTTAGATATGCTCTCTGTCCTACATCTGACAGAGGAGAACAGGTTCACTTTGTTCTGTATCGATGAACAATGTTTAAATGCTGAGACCCAATGAAAGGATTCACACTGAATATTCATTGATTTGCAGATTTATTCAGCGTACAGGGGGGTACCAGGTCCTCTGCTCTGCAAAGGAAAGAATATCAACAGCAGAGGAGTGATGGAGGGAAAAGCAAGGGAGCGTGAAGTGATACTGAAATTATGCTTGGTCTTTAATCAATTCAGGGTTTCGAAAACTATAGTTTAAACCAGTGGCTCCCGAAATAGGCACTGTGGCACCCCAGGGTGCAGCAAGATTCAGCATATTGTTAATTTAATACTAATTTTTTAATAACATTTAACCACATTAAAGACATCAGCAACATTAACTCTAACTACATTACATTTTCAAGTATATCAAAACAGAAGAACAAAGTAATAAATGTCCAAATCACCACATTAAAAATTCTATTTACTGTGCAGTTATGACTGGTTGTCATAGTAACACAGCATCCTTGGGAGTTTGTCAGGAGCTTTCCAGTCAAAAAAGGAGACTGTCAGAGCAAGAGATCAAAACATTAGAGCTCGAAGAAATGTTGATAAATCTAAGCCCTCAACACAGTCTGACAGGACTGAAGCCGAGCCCACTAACAACACTGAAGTCAGACTCAACACGACTTGGCTAACGGCTTAATGAACAGGTCTTATTAGATATCCATCATTGCTCAATAGTGTATTGACCGTGTTATTGGTCAATGTGTGATCTGGCTCTCTCATCCATCCCTGGTTTACACAGAGACAAGCCGAGAGCCGAGTGTAATATTTAACATATTAGTGTACTTAATTGCATTCATTGCTTATTTTAAGTTAAATGTAAATGTTTATTTTTATATTTATAGTAATTTTTAAGTTAAATACTTACCTGCAGAGCACCTGTTGGCTTTCCCTTCCTTAACTGAGAATGGGCCTATATTATTTAACTTGATAAATATAATATAATATAATATAATATAATATAATATAATATAATATAATATAATATAATATAATATAATATAGTTTATTACAGTTATAGCTGTATTTTTGCAGCTCAGCAACCTGTTGCACCAACTCTTCGTAAGTTCAGAGCAGCTTATTGTGCATGTACTGCAGGAGCTATAATAGTAAAAACAATACACAATACAAGTTAGTTCCAACATAGAGATAAAAGGTATAACTTTAAAAATGTACACCACCCTCATGCAGGTGTAAGTCATTCTTATTGTTCCCATGGTGGAATGGTTATAGAGATGGAAGAGACCAATGATAGAGCTGGAGCAATGGTTTCTTCACCATTACGCTGGAGGCACATAGTCCATGACAAACCACACAGTTTTGATATTTCTGATGATACTGACATGCCCGCTTGGATTTTCCTGCCAGTGAGCAGAGATGCTAATGGTTACTGACCTCCTTGGTGCTGATCTTTGTCAGACAGGAATGGGACCTTCAGGCCATCTCTCCTGCAGTGTTGCTAGTATACTGTAACAGTATTACAGTAAAACAGTTACTCCAAGCTTTAATCCAAAGTGACGTACATATGAATTCACACACCGATGGCACAGCATTGGGGACAGATTTGGGGTTCAGTGTTTTGGCCAAGGATACTTCGGCATGTGGACTGCCGAGGCCAGGGATCGAACCACCAACCTCCTGATCGGTGGACAACCGCTCTACCTCCTGATCCACAGCCGCCCCTAATACATGTGAAAGCATACAGCATTTTACATCTATATAATAGCCTATTGTTAGTCATTTGCTTTTCATCACTAGTCTCAGTGTCTTTGTATCTCATTATCTGAATGCTGAATTGATGAAACGTCACACTTTGAGACAATGTTTTAATTACAGTCAGCTCAGTTGCTTTGATCAGTCGCACCATCTCTACTTACACAAAGTAGGGAGTTTAGTATGAAACTAACTAGTTACAATTCTCACTTTAGTGCTGACTTTATATTAAACTTTCATCATCACACTTATGATGGGATTGTGCAACAGCCTGATGACCACTGGTTGCATCAACTATGTATAATAACAGCAAAGACACCAAATAATTGCTGAGATCTTTGAATGCAGTGACATTGCTAACAATAGGTCCAAACATGAGTGGCCAGACAGCTTGTAAAGAAACCCAAGTTTGGTCAAACTATTTTTGTATAGAAAACAAAGGCAAATGGTAAAAGTACCCAAACTGTCCAACGTCAACATACAGCACTACTTACAGACAAACTTTCAGCTTCAGCATTGACTCTTACTTACCTTATTCATATCTGATAGTGCTGATAACCAGAATCACAAAAGCACCAGTTTAGAACATTCACCATATAAACAAGTCTCGTTATCAGGCTGGTAACAGGTGCTAGTATCATGATTGGGTATGAAAAGGGCATCCTTGAAAGGCTCAGCCATGAGGTTCACCACTTCGTGAAACAAAGTATATTAATACAGGATATAACTACATGGGCTTGCAAACACTTTCTAAAACCATTGTCAGTTAACATGGTTTGCAAATGATTGCATTGGGTTTTACCTAGCATCCCAATTTTGTTGGTATCGGGGTTGTACTTTTCCACTTTTTTTCCCTCGATGACCTCAGCAAGAGATCTTGTAACTAGAGTTCCAGCTAGTTTTCACACATTTGTTCTGGTCTAGCTGTACAAATGATGTGATACTAAGAAATAAAAGCCTACAAATGATGTAATACGAAGAAGGAGAGCCTGAGATGGAGGGAGCCGAGCCACCTGACTTACCATCCGGGTCCCTTTCCGAGATGTCTGTGAAGTCGCCACTGAAGATTAGCTTGTCCAGCCCATCCTCTGGAGGGACATGGTGCTGTCAGCTCAGCTTCTGTCACTGCCCTCCGCCCGGAGCATCGTGAAGGCATCTGCTCACCACTGTAGCTCCACTGCTGGAAGGCACGCACAGTACTGACAGGCGGCCTACGGAGTTAGCGCTAACCCACTGTGCTCTGCACCAAGGGAAGCCTCGCAGCAGGGCTGAAGATCTGCCAGCATGACGTAGCTGGTTTGACAGGTGGGGCACAAGCGGACAGCCTCAGACAGCTGTACTTCTCCTATTCTGTTTTGATTGCTTGATGCTGAACAAAATTTGAGAGCAGAGCTGAAGTCATGATGGTGTTGTATACTGTACATGAGGACCTGAGCCAGGCAACTCAACAGTGTGCAGGGACAGGAAAGAAAGTCTTCAAAACTGCATGTATGCCTGGATATAAACCAAATGGTGACAGTTCTTACAAGGCTACACCTAAATTAAATAGAATGTTATTATGTTTATGGATACCAGGCGACAGAAAAGAAATGTAACAAGGCTAAAGCTTATCACAGTTTATTACAATCAAGGGAGGTTTGTTTCTCTCATCTCCTACACTTTCTCCAAGTACCAAGCTAATCTGAGGTTTCATTATGTGGAAAATTCAGTCTGTGTGAATCATCCATGCGTAAAAATAATTTGTCTTACTCAACTGAACTTGTCTCTTGCAGTAAGAAGGACAATAGAATACAAGATGTACCCCATTTACTCCATTATTCAGATGGTACATTGAACAACAGCAGCTTTATTCTTCCACATTGACGTACTGTCCAGGTTCAACATTGAGTGATAAAATTCCACATCTAAGCTCTTAAGATAAAATGTAAGCAAACAATTCTTTGCACTTTGCACTTTTTTAGTATTTCTAAGTAAATATGAGTAAGTTTCATCACCCTACATGTGTGCAGTTTTGGTTAAGTTCAAATGCCATTGGGCCATTGTCATTTACTCTCAGCTCACACAGATTCGCTTAACAAAGGAATGCTGACCTTTTCATTATTAAGCAAGACCAGAGTCTACAGCTATGCTAGTGCCTCTGTGAGACTGCGCTGAGAAACAGGGGAGCTTTGAAATAAATTCCAACGTTATTATGCTAATTCCAAGCAGGTGCAGCTGAGTACAGCTGAAGCTGATGGTAATGTCATTAGTTTTGCAGTATTTGGCCTGCTGATGGTGCTAGATGAAAAGTTCGGAGATCACCAAAGTTTTATTAGTTTATCCTGACAGGTACATATATTGATAAACTCATTGTTTTTTTGTTTTGTTTTGTTTTGTTTTGTTTTTTTTGCATCAGCAGTAACTTAACACACTAAGGTGAAAAGGGTTGATATCTGAGCAAACAAACTGGAGCACGGGACTGAAAATAAACTCCAAACTGCAAAGATTTAGGTAGAGGCTACAAAAAGTACTGACAGACTTTTAAGCTGAGCTTTGAGCTTTCTCTCTAGTGTTGAGCACAGACCCACATAGATTTAGCTGCTGAGGACCAATGCTGTTTACAGAAACATTCATATTGTTACGTCTGTAACATTAAGGAGGTTTGCCTTGAACCTCAGTTTTCTGACTTCCACTTAGACAGCCAACACATCCAACACACAGAATCCTTGTCTTTGAGGTCCAGTGAGGCGTGACCTCTGTTGATTCTACTCTCTCTCTCTCTCTCTCTCTCTGTCTCTCTCTCTCTCTCTCTCTCTCTCTCTCTCTCTCTCTCTCTGTTGCTCTACAGAGACTTGGGGCCATTGCACCAGACCCTCTGTTTGAAGTGACTGTTAACACTTCTAATCGGAAGGATGCATAACAATCTGTGTAGCAATCTGTTTGTCTTGCTCTTACGTATTTGTGCCCAGGGGCTCATCATCTCGTCCATGCTCCCCGGCTGTCTTTGACTCTCTCTCATCTCCACACTGACTCTATTCAACTCTCTCCCTTTCCCCATCTCTCTCCTTCTCTCTCTCTCTCTCCCTCCCCTGTTGGATAGCAGAGGTATACAGTGTGGCTATCAGCAATAAGGGCATGCATTAATTTCACTGCTGAATAAATTAGTGGCATTTTATTGAGTGGCGAGACATAGTGAGGAGACTGTGTTGGCATTGTTACTGTATTGGCATCTTTGAAAGATTAATTGTGCCCAAGGTGGTTTCCAATTGGCAAACAATTATTATAATTCTGCAAGCTTCATGTATAATTGATGAGCGGATTAAACAGCTGATGCAAGGCCTCCGTTTCCTTTGCTGGGTGAGGCAATATAGGAACCTGGTGCAAGTTCCAGCAGGTAAACTATTTCACATCCACCTTACCTCAAGAACAATTTTACTGTCAAGTGCCACAGCACACACAAGCTGTTAACAGTGAGTAATATGAGCAGAAGAGAGGGTTAAGTAAACGGCCATAACACAGTAAAGTGGATGACAGTAAGACTGTAAGACAGCAAAAACAAGTAAATAAAACAGATCACCCAGACACAGCTTTTAAAAGGAGGTAAGTGAGGGTGTCACTGGCCCCCACTACAAAAAAAGTATACAAAGTATACAAAGATCTTTGTCAGGCATTTAACTCATATCCCTGACCCATGACCATAGCAGCTATCATGATTCTTTGATTTTACATTGTGTGAATTGAATCTACTGGAGGACTCCTTTTTATGGTGGAATAGATTATCTTACTTTACAAGCATCACTGAATAGAATTTCTGCTTTTTGGCGAGTTTGTACTTTGAAAAACCTTGTTATTAAATGTCCAAATGGATCAACATTGAAGGCCACTGGTGGAATCATCAGTACAGAAAATGAGCAGCTATGTAAGAATACATCTGGGTGTTTGATGAAAAGTCAAAACATACAAAAGTCTGTACATACAGTACAAACTGACTCAAGACAAAAGACTTTATGAAGTTCATATTGCATGTGTTGGCAAACACTTACATATGTATATGTCTGAGACATAGACAAGAACAGAAATCAACTACAACTCCAAATGTGCATTCTGGTCAGAAGAATCCACCCACAGAGCTCACATTCAGTTGTTTGTGCTGTTAATCCTGCACTGATGTGCAAGTTCACACTTTGTAAAAGCCTGATCAAACATTCAGCAGTTTAAATCAGTTCATTTTCAGATTCAGGGTGACTTTTAGATAATTCATCATCTCATTTCTCTATTTTGAGTGTCCATATTTCCTCTGTCTTTCTGCCTGCGTCCCAGAAATCAATCTCAATGCGTCATCTTAAAGAATATCTCCATTCCTTAAATGCACGCCATGGAGACAGCAGCAAGGAGAGAGTTGGCTTGCTGGAAGAGCTATCAGCAAGGATGTATAGGTGTGTCCTTTGTGGAAGTATTTTTGGCATCCATGATGTATTAAAGACGCTTGCCACACAGCCGGAACAGACAAGCTATGGCGAGAATAGGGCCCTACTAATGTCAGTGTTCCTTTTGTATTCATAAGTAGTAATAGTTATCTGTGTGTGTGTGTGTGTGTGTGTGTGTGTGTGTGTGGGTGTGTGTTTGTGTGTGTGTGTGTGTGTGTGTGTGTGAAATAAAAAAATAAAAATGTATGACATGACTCCTGGATTGGACAGAGACTTTTTTGAATATCCTTACCACACTTTCTGTATAAAAGGCCATCATGAAACATGCAAAGCGGATTGTTTTGTTCAAGGTGCACAGTTCCCTTGTCTCCACTCTAACATCAGCATCACTGAATCTTCACCTGCACACCCCAGCTGCTGAACACCTCCTAGCCTTCTCCTGAAGGCTCCACATAGACTGTCTGTTGACAATTGTCTGGTCAGGCAAGCAGCTTTTTCCTTGTCTGCCATGTGGGTGAATTTATATGAGAATTGGCGTTTGGGTTTGTCATCAGGGTTATAATAATAAGCACATGGTTAAGGTTACGTGGTCATGGCTGACAGAAACTTAGACCTCAGATAAAGTCACCTCTAGTGGCATTGAGACGATTACTGCAGGACACAGCAACTGAATTTCAACTAAAACACAAACTAAGTTTAACCTGCAGCTTTTGAGGATGCAACAAAAGGGCTTTTTACTGTTCATGTGATTTTGTCCCAGACAACACAGGTTTCAAGCTGAGCAATTGTTGGTCAATCTGAATAACTCGTCTATTATTTATTTACATAAATTTCCCAAACTGGTTCAAGACACCCCAACTTAATGCTGGTTAACATACATAACCCACCTAAAGAGCAAGTAAATATAGATATTATTCCATGTCCAATTCATGTGCATTTTATTCATTCTGTCACATCAGCCTGTGATTGTCTGTACTAATTAACACTGAAAGGCAGCTCACTCTGAAAAGAAGAAGAAGAAGAAGAACGTACTTTTATTATCAGCATTACATATACATGCACCACACACATTACATGCACACGCCATGCTTTTTGTGAAATTAATTCTCCGCATTTGACCCATCCTCGGTCTGTCGATCCTCTGCGACAGAGCAGGAACGGTGGGCTGCCAGCTGTCAGCCAACAGCGGCGCCCGGCCCGTCACCATTGGTCAGGTGGTGATCTTCTTTTGCATGTTTTTAGTGGGGGTTATTTAAGGAACAAACTCCACACAGAAAGGCCCCTTTTTTCCTTGAGCAGCAGGCACCGAAGGCATGGTGGAGGACACGCCACCAGTCGGATTCGAACCGGGGACCTTCTTGCTGTGAGGTGACAGTGTTACTACTTGTGCCACCGTGCTACCCAAAAAAAGCAATGATAGGAAAATTGGCCCCATCTACACCTTGAATCAACACTGTCCAAAATTGAAATGCTGGCTTTTATAGGAGATTTGTAGGAGAAGAGAGAACAATTGAGCCCAGAAAGGAAAGTCTCACAGAGAAAGAGGCACCTCTTGACTCTCATAAAAACAATGTCATTCTGCTCTGTGAGCAGAAATTGTATACTGTCATTTCAAGGAGCAGATGACAAGAAAATGAGGGAGGAGAAGCAGTTTCAATAAGAGGATAAAATGTGTGAGTGTTATGATGGAGTATTTATAGAATTCATATGTAGACATGCATCAGAAACATAACCCTGCACTTAGGTTACTCAGGATGTAAATCCAGGTTAGGATTACTGAATAGATTATTGTGAATGCAGAGTATATGTATGTTTTTATTTGAGTATGGTTGTTTGTTTGGAGCATAATAACTTCCTTCCCCAGGGTAACATACATTTAAAGCCAACAGGTGGATGTTGGGGTGGAGGTGCAGCTTATGAAATGCAGATATACTTTAAAAGTGTTCCTCACCTGCAAAATGTCACTGAAACACACAAATCATCTGACCTGCTCACATCTGTTACTGCCACTTGCTGTTATATAAGTAACTGAAACTGACTGCTGTGTTTATGTTTTATGACTCAGCAGGTCACACACTCACAAAGCTGTCTAGACTGTTTTAACAGAGTCTAACACAGTGGGGAGTTTTGACAGCTGTCATTCCAGGAGAAAACAGCTGGATTCATGCCCAATTGTTATCCCCTATCTAAATCTTGTGGATTAGCACACAACATGCTTTACTATAATTTCAGGATGTAGATCAATGTTTACTGTATCTTTTGTCACACTTACTGACTTATTGACTGCTACATACCTGTGCACAAATTATCCATATCCCAGTGATGAGTCTTATCCCAGTATGGAACATATTATAATGTTTGAGTGGGACATAAGTAAAACTTCTTGGCAGACCCAAACATACTGTGAGGGTCTGCTGGGAACATCTGGCCGAACCTGCTGTCAGGGAGGTCTTCAACTCCCGCCTCCGGGAGAGCTTCGACCAGATTCCGAGGGAGGTTGGAGACATCGAGTCCGAATGGACCATGTTCTCCACCTCCATTGTTGACGCAGCCGCCCGTAGCTGCGGCCGTAAAGTCGCCGGTGCCTGTCATGGCGGCAACCCCCGAACCCGGTGGTGGACACCGGAAGTAAGGGATGCTATCAAGCTGAAGAAGGAGTCCTATGACGGGTACCGGCAGGCCAAGCGTGCGGCAGCCCGGGCGGTTGTAGGAGCAAAAACTCGGGTCTGGGAGGAGTTCGGGGAGGCCATGGAGGAGGACTACCGGTCAGCCTCGAAGAAATTCTGGCAAACCGTTCGGCGCCTCAGGAAAGGGAAGCAGCTTTCTGTCAACACTGTTTACAGTGAGGGTGGGGAGCTGTTGACCGCGACTGGGGATATTGTCGGGCGGTGGAAGGAATACTTCGAGGATCTCCTCAATCCCACTGTCATATCTTCCGTAGAGGAAGCAGAGACTGGGGACCGGGTCGGTTCATCCATCACCGGGACTGAAGTCACTGAGGCAGTTTGCAAGCTCCTCGGTGGCAGAGCACCGAGGGTGGATGAGATCCGCCCTGAGTACCTCAAGTCTCTGGATGTTGTAGGACTGTGTCTCTGGACTGGCAGACTGGGGTGGTGGTCCCTCTTTTTAAAAAGGGGGACCGCAGGGTGTGTTCCAACTATTGAGGGATCACACTCATCAGCCTCCCTGGGAAAGTCTATTCCAGGGTACTGGAGAGGAGAATCCGGCCGATAGTCGAACCTCGGATTCAGGAGGAACAATGCGGTTTTCGTCCCGGCCGTGGAACACTGGACCAGCTCTATACCCTCCACAGGGTGCTTGAGGGTTCGTGGGAGTTTGCCCAACCAGTCCACATGTGTTTTGTGGACTTGGAGAAGGCTTTCGACCGTGTCCCTCGAGTCATTATGTGGGAGGTGCTCCGGGAGTATGGGGTTGGAGGCTCTCTGTTGAGGGCTGTACAGTCCCTGTACAACCGGAGCAGGAGCTTGGTCCGCATTGCCGGCAGTAAGTCGGACCTGTTCCCGGTGCACATTGGACTCCGGCAGGGCTGCCCTTTGTCACCGGTTCTGTTCATTATTTTTATGGACAAAATTTCTAGGCGCAGCCAGGGGCCGGAGGGGGTTCGGTTCGGGAGCCGGCAGATTTCATCTCTGCTTTTTGCGGATGATGTTGTCTTGTTGGCTCCCTCGAGCCAGGACCTTCAGCATGCACTGGGGCGGTTCGCAGCCGAGTGTGAAGCAGCTGGGATGAGAATCAGCACCTCCAAGTCCAAGGCCATGGTTCTCGACCGGAAAAAGGTGGCTTGCTCCCTCCAGGTTGGGGGAGAGTTCCTGCCTCAAGTGGAGGAGTTTAGGTAGGAGCTCAGAGTAGAGTCGCTGCTCCTCCACCTCGAGAGGAGTCAGCTGAGGTGGCTCGGGCATCTCTATCGGATGCCCCCTGGACGCCTCCCAAGGGAGGGAGGCCCCGGAGAAGACCCAGGACACGCTGGCGTGACTATGTCACTCGGCTGGCCTGGGAACGCCTCGGGATCCCCCCGGAAGAGCTGGGGGAAGTGTCTAGGGAGAGGGAAGTTTGGGCACCCCTGCTCAGGCTGCTCCCCCCACGACCCGGTCCCGGATGAAGCGGGAGAAAAAAAAAAAACGGGACATAAGTAACTTGGCTCTATTTCATACAGGCCTCCCCTTCTAAGAGCTGTCACTACTGGGTTTATTTCTGTGCGTCGTGACGATCTTGTTGGTATGGCACACAACAGCCATCAGCACCTGAGCTCTGCCCCCAAACTTCCTTCAGTATCAAGCAGTCAACTAGTGAAGAACACCAGTGAAGATAGGGAGGTTGAGCCACTCTGAAGCTGTCCACCTGTGGCCTGCCTGTCAAACCAGCTATAACATGGCAGTGTCCCTCTAGAGGTGTGTGATTACAAGGACAGGGCTCTGCATCTGAGGCTTTCCCCATCCCAGCCATGGTCAGGGGCTCTGCCGTAGTGTCTCTGTCTTTGTTGGCCTCAGTGTGCCAGCCATATGCCAGTCACTAAAGAACTTTTACAGAGTTTGCTGGAACAACCTGCACCTGCTTGTGACCTCTTAGGAAGGGATGTTCACAACTAAGAGCTGTGGCCACACTTCATGTCGCTCTCTATCAGTCCTCTGTACTCCACTGGACAAATAGTAATATAGTAATAAATAGCAATATTATTCACTGAGATAATACATGTCAATGTGGTGATAACTTCAGTTTCATCAAAACATTTAAGCATTTAATATATTTTATTAAATGTCTGTCTTCACTACATATATTATGAGACTGGACAGACGGCAACTTGACTGGCTGGCGGTAATTTGAGTTGTCCATGACTTTCTTCAACATGCCTCTTTAATCCTTGACACACCAATGTCAAACTATCAGATATGATCAGGTCAGATTTCACATCTTTGCTTGCAGTGTGAATGCATCATGCCTGTCTGTCTCACTCTGGCTTCTCTTTCAGTTGCTTTCTATGGACAGGATCAGAAGATGGGAGAGAGCAGAGTTTATCTTTCAGTGCAATCCACCTGCTGGCAGCTACAGTAACTCGTCAGGGATTACTGCTGGCACTGAGATACACTTTTGAATATGTCTGGAAGACACTGCGAACTTATAGTTTATTTCACTTCCTTGTGAAATTTAATGAAAAGATGCATTCATGAGCACCACAGCTCATAATGGTATGTTGGTTTTGAGAAAACTGAGTAGACAGTAGTCTTTATAGGTCTACTTATTATCCCACGGGTATCAAGGTGACACAGTTCAGACTTCCGGTACATGTATATGAGTTGTATATGATATATACAAGTTTTTCTCCTTGGGAGGAGAAGGAGACAGTGGTGGCAGCAAGGCAAGATGACCGCCAAGCAACGGACCACTGTTCAAGCTATGTTATGGAAACAAAACCGGGAAATTTTAGCAAGAGGCAAGGTCATTTTCCAACTATGTTTGTAGCGGCAAAACCGCCAAACATGATTTTTTTAACCCTGACCAAGCGCTAAACCAAGGCATTGTCACAACATAAAACTGAAAACTGAAATGTAAAGAAACTTAAAGTTTGAATGGAAAGAGCAGAGGGAAATGGAAAGTTTCAGTGCTGAAATGTATAATGCCAAAATGCCACACAAGTGTGATGGCATGTATTTTTAGTAAAGAAAAGGTGTTCTCAATGTCACTTGTGACAGTAACAATGACAATGGCAACAACACACGCAACCACTCACTAGGCTAGCAGCCATGCATCTCCCATACACACACACACAACCACACACACACACACAGACACACACAGACAAAACAACGATTGTGTTCTAATTTGCAAAGTCTGTATAACCATGTAATCAGCCATAGGATTCATTCATTGCGTCATCATTCATCATTTTGCTGACACAGTTATCAGCTATTACCAAGACATTAAACAGCTTTGTTTATGCACAAAACTATGTGTGTGTGTGTGTCCCTATTTAACCATTTAGATATAGTAATTAAAGTGTTAAGTGTTTGACGCCGCACATTTTGCCACACTTGCCTGGAGACAGTCCTCTTTAACATATCTGGATATGCGACTCGTGCATCGTGGCAGTGGTTTAGTTATGACATACACATATCAGGATATTACATCATCTGATCTAATTCATCTTCATATGTATTATTTGGAGTGTGAACCACTGTAAGAAGGAGAGGCAGCTCTCTCTCCTTCTCCTATGGCAAGTAGTACAAAATATTTTTCATTAATTGGTGATTCAAATATGTATCACGACATTGAACCGTGCGATCACAAGGCTTTCTCTCTGCAGCCATTTTCAAAATGTAAAGGCAAACTGATGGTGAAGTTTATATACATAAAGCTGTGGAATGTTAATATTCTTAATGAATCACCATTTCATTGCTGGGGAGACAAAACAAATATTAATAATGACTAACTATGGCTGTGGTGAAGCAGCGGGTTATGGAACTGTCTGGCTACATACAGTTTTCCTCTTCATGTTACCTGCTCGTTGGTCATTCACTGAACATTTAAAATCTGCAATTAAGTGTAATGTACAATCTCAATGCAGTCTGACACCACATGCTGAGTCACAGTGCAGTGGGTTTATCTATGGAAAGCTGTGTGGAAGCTGAGCACCACCTACTAACATTACACTGGCAAAAAGGTTCTGGCTCCTATTGTGTTTTTGGTGACTTCAGGAACAATAATAAGGGTGCCTTCTGGGAATCCAGCGTTCTAGTGAGGTAATAGGGTTCTATGAGCTCTTTAAGTGTGCCTGACAATTTAGGGCTTTGTAGGTAAGGAGAAGGATTTGAAATTCTGTTTTGGATTTTATAGGTAGCTAGTGCAGAGTGACGTGCCGCAGCATTGTGGATCAGCTGAAGAGTATTTAGAGATGAATTGGGGCAGCCTGACAGTCAGGAAATGCACTAATCCAGTTTGGACGTAACAAACCCTCGGAATAGTTTTTCTGCATCATTTTGAGACAAGATGTGCCTGATTTTTTACAATGTAATGTAGATTGAAAAAAGACAGTCCTAGAAATTTGTTTTACTTGTAAGTTAAAGAACACCTAATCAAAGATAATTCCCAGATTCCTTACAGTGGTGTTGGAGGCCAGCGCAATGCCATCCAGAGTTGCTAAATCATCAGATAGTGAGTTTCCAAGGTGTTGAGGGTCAAGTACTATAACTTCAGTTTTGTCTTAGTTTGATACCAAAAGTTGCCCGTCATCCAGGTCTTTATGTCCTGAAGACATGCTTGTAGTCTAGTTAGCTGATTGGTTTCTTCTGGCTTCATCGATGAATATAGCTGGATATCATCTGCGTAGCAATGAACATTTATAGAATGTTTCCTTATAATATTGCCTTAATGTTGCCGTAGCACATTGATAAAGACAGGTTAATTATATCTAATGAAGAACTTCTTTAAGCAGTCTAGTCAGGTTGGGGTCTAAAATACAGGTTGATGAAGAAAAATTAGTTGGTGGAGGTTGACGGGAGAAAAGCATTTCTATGGTTTCTGTGTTTGGAGATAAATCAGTACTTATTGAGACCAGGAGGTGATGATCTTTTTTCTAGTAGTAAGAATGTTATCATTATAGAAACTTTTCATCCAGGTTCCTCTAGCAGTATGAGAAACAGAGTTAACAGGATCCAGAGCAAACAATGGACATTGCAGAGAAACATGGCATGCTACAGGATACATATGAATGCTGTTATAACTCTTTAATGCATTTAAGAGATTATTTGTGATGCAGATGATGGCCTCAGGTAGATTGAGGTCTGAGGTTGAGCTGTAACTCCTCCACAGGGGCTCATTCTATAGGATTTCTGGCCAGATACATATACAGCGAAGTATTTACCTCTGAAAAGCAAGAGAGAAATCAGCAGACATGGGTAGTTGTAGTGATCCAACCAAAAAAAAATGTGAAGAATACAATTTCTCTGTGTGTGTGTGTGTGTGTGTGTGTGTGTGTGTGTGTGTGTGTGTGTGTGTGTGTGTGTGTGTGTGTGCGTGCGCATGTGTGTAGACAGTGCACTGTTGACTTGAATGTTTCTGTAGATGAAGTCCATGGTGCTAAAAGACTGTCCACTCAGCAATTAATAGAAAAGTGTGTCAAGCTGCCAAACGGTAGGACAGGCCCAGTATGTCTGACAATCAAACCACTCTGGAGGGAAGTATTCAGGCATACCCAACACACACATCAACAGAGGAATGGAAGGAGATAGACAGAAAGTCATTATTTCAAAGACTGACAAATGAGTGAGGAGCAGAAAGTCAGATATCGTACTATAGAGGGAATAGTAGGCTATTTCTGTTGAGAAGCTGCTATAGCCAGAGTCGATTATTCACACTCTTGGTTCAACAGAGTCCAATTGAACCAGGACATTTTCTGTCTTGATGTCACAGTGATATACACCCTTAGAGTGCATGTCAATGGCTGCGTCCATTAGCTGTCTCAGGATCATCTGAAACAGAGGGACGGAGTTGAAAGGGATTGTATGGAAGTATTTTCTCCTTATTCTCAACAGGGTAGAAAAGTCTGGATCTATCTGTTTTCCACTGACCCCTCACTGTGTTCTGTGGGGTTGGTGAGGTTACTACACCTCATCGTTTTGCAGGATATCTCTCCATCATCACTAGCCTTCCTCTTTCTCTCACACTGACATCCACCTGGACTTCGTTGCAGGGGTCAGTGGAGTGGGTGAAGTTGCCTCTACCTTGAATAATTGTCCTGGGTGATCCTGCAACATCAGTGGCATTCCCTTTTCCTTCCTCCATCTTGAGATCCCTTGACATGTTGTCCTCTAAAAATGAGGAAAAACGTTTCTTGACTGCATGCCAAGCATTTCAACCAAAATACAGGGGTGATATTAAAGACTTCACTCTCTATCGCAATCCTGCTGCAAAATATTGCTGTTTGAATGTCAAAAAACACTGTTAACAGACAGATTAAGTTGGCAATGTTACAGATTTCATGTCTGAAAACAGGTTATACTATGAACTAAACCTGAATTAACTGTCCACTGCTGTATACTAACATTCAATCCTACATTGAAGATCATCTAACAAATAAGCTTACAAGATTAAAATTACCCCTGCATGCATATTGAACTAGGAAGATGGTTCTTGAATTATTTTAAATGATTTTTCACAGCAAAGAGTCTGAGTTATGCTGCATAGTTGCACATTTTGGAATATGACCTAACCATTCAGTGGATGATATGTAGTTCACATTTTTTCTGCTTTCAGTCATTTTCAATTGGAAACATTTTCAGTCAAGAATCATTAGAGTCATATTTTTCTACCTCTAAAATAAGTGTGTTTTTTCCCATGGATACACTTGAAAAGAACTGGTGAGCAAGCATTTGTGTTTTTTGCGTCAGTAAAATAAAGCAGATACATAATATGAATGAAAAAAAAATATATCATCAGCTTAAAATCATTAAGCAATTTCCCATTCTTACACTGTTGGCACTAAGTTAAGCTAAGTATGTATTTGACCTATATATATGTTGTGCTTGTAAGCAGATGGTGTGATGTTTGCCTCCATAATTTGCTTGTATTTAATTGGCTCCATTCTTCCCCTACCATTGAAATGTTCCCTGTGCCGCAGGCTGCAACACAAGGCCAAAGCATGAGCAATCCACCCCTGTTGGAGAGGTGTTCTTTTTTAAATTCTGCACCCTTTTTTCCCCAAACATGCCTTTGCTTTGCTATTTTAACTCCATCAGTCCACAGGACTAGTTTCCAAAATGAATCAGGCTTGTTTAAATGTTCCTTTGCAAACTTGTGATGCTGAATTTAGTAATGAGGACACAGGAAAGGTATTCTTCTGATGACTCTTCAAGGTCATATTTGTGCAGGTGTCTCTTCACAGTAGAGCAGAGCACCACCACTGCAAAGTCTGCTAAATCTCCCTCAAGATCTTTGGCAGTCAGTGTTTTGATTTGTTTTTTTAGCAATCCAACAAGTGACTTTCTGAGAAAGTTTCCTTTGCCTTTCAGATCTGAACTTGACCTCCACTGTTCCTGTTAACTGCTATTTTTTAATTACATTATGAACTGAGAAAACAGCCACCTGAAAACGCTGCCATCTTTTTAGCCTTCTCCTCTTTTATGGGCATCAATTATTTTAATTATCAGTGGGCTAGGCAGCCGCTTTAGAGGCGCTCATGGCTGCTGATTGATTGTTGAGACAAGGTTTGAGGAGTCAGTGTTTATAGAGCTTTAAAGTGTGCATCACCTGACCTTTCTTAGCAATGGCTGCGAACAGACCACAGCACTAATAAGCTAATTAGCTTCAGAGACCCTTGTAAAGGTTAACTGAGGGCTCAAATCTGTTTGAGTACCCAGACTTTTGCATGCCACTTGATGTTTTCACCCAATACACACAATACGCTTGGACATTGAGATCGTGGGGAATACAAATACCTAGGTGTTCACCTTAACAGCAAACTGGACTGGACAAATAACACAGATGCCCTGTACACGAGGGGCCAAAATCTTCTGCACCTGCTATAAACACTGAGGTCCGTTGGAGTATGTAGGACACTATTAAAAACATTTTATGACTCTTTGGTGGCATCTGCAGTTTTCTATGCAGTGGTCTGCTGGGGCTGTGGAATCTCTGAGAGGGACAGGAAAAGATGTAACAAACTGGTCAGAAGAGCTGGCTCTGTCCTGGACTGCCCTCTGGACACCATTGAAGAGATGGGTGAGGGGAGGACGTGCTACTTTGTTCCAAGAGCTCTCTGCTGCCAGCACCCAGAACGTTGCTGAGTAATCAGCCACACCCCACTCCTGATAAATATGCTTTTCTGAGTGTCTCAAATGCTCTGACGGGTGTGTTTTATTTGTATTGCCAAACTTTGAATTAAAGTCTCAAAGAGCCATATCTGTAACATGGGGGATTTCGTGCAGAACCATGATCACTTGGATATAGTTTATATCGACTTTGATGTCAGACTTGGCAGGTCCAGATAAGCAGCAACAAGACCGTGTCTCTAGTAAGGCACAGTGAATCAAACAACAAGCAGTCACAGGCAGGCAAAGAGTCAGGAAGTGCTGAACACTAAGGGCTCTATTATAGTCCCCGCCACTGGCGGGACGCAGGGTGCGCACCCCGCGCAGTGGTATTTTCGTGCAGCGCAGGCGGGCGCGCAGCGCACTTGGTATTTTGGTAAACCGAGGCACACAGAGGTACGCCAGGATGGGCGTTGCGGCGCACTAGGGGGAGGTGTCGGCATAATCAGCCAGCGAATTTGGATTTTCGGTCCATTTCGGTCCACGTCTGCGGCGTAAAAGTGCGCTGAAAGCTCGCCACCCCAGACTTGGTCAACTCTGTGCGCCAGTGGCGCACCGCTGGGCAAGTGGATTTACCTGACTTTGTGCCGCGCCTCCGATGCCTGCGGCGGAATCGAAAATAGAGCCCTGAGTCTTTGAGTCTCTTTTCGTGTTTGGTGCGGCAAAAAAGGCTGGTTCAGCAACAGGAGATCAGTCCATATGAAACTGCTGGAGAGTCTTGCATGGAAACAATACAGTATGGCAAAAAGTGAGTGTGGCAGAGCTGCTTAAATACTGCACTGACTGCTATGAGCCTCAGGTGTGCGGGCAGGTAGGTGTGGCTGAGTGTGAAAAAGTACTGAGGGCACCAGTGAGTAGATGAAGAGACAATGGCAGCAGATAAGAGAATTGAGTATACTGTGACAATATCTGAATTATTTTCACACCATGCAGGTGTGTGGGGTTCCAGTAGGAAGTCAGCCCTCTCAGCCAGAAACAGTATCTACCAGACACATGTTCTCAACTGACTCAGCCAGCCAAAAACTGTGGAAGCCAGTGGAAGACAGAAAACCGGTTTTGGCGAATGTGCCTGCTGAGTAACTTTTATCAGAACGAATGAGGTGACATGTTGGATCGCAGTTTCGAGTTCTCTACATTCATTACACAACCGAGTGTGGTTTCTGAGGACTTGGGATAAAAACATTACCAGTGGCGTTGCTAGGGTCTCTTGGGGCTCCAAGCAAGAAATCCCTGGGGCCCCCACCCCACCTGTGCACACTGCAAAAATTTGTTTTTTGCACATATAAATGCACAATTTCTGGGACATCTGAAATGAATACTGAAAAAATACATTAGTGGTTCTCAACGTGAGGTCCAGGGACAAACAGAGGTCCCTGAAAGCACAGGCCTATCAATAATCATTGTTGTTAATAAGTGGCTGGGGCCCCTCCACCGGCCAGGGGCTCCAATTAACTGCCTGGCTTGCAGGCAGGCAAGCCAGGCACTGTCCAGTGACACCCTCATTCCGCACTTTACATTGTTTCCCAACAAATGATAGGGATATATCAGTAACAAAGCAGTTCCTCCTTTCTCCATCAATACAGCAATTTGGTTGTATGTCCCAGCAACAAGGATTATAGCCTCAGGAAGGAAGGAGTGGCTCCTGCATCCTGCATTTTGTAAACTCTGTAGATAAAGACTGCCTCTAGTGATGACGTTGGCTTGTAATCATGGCAACTTACTTTTTTAGTCCAAAACCTGATGCCTATTTGAGGCACTTATTCAGACAAAGCAAAGTAGAGCACAGCGATATGAATTCACTCTGGGTCCAGGGTCACAGCTTTCATGAAGTTGGGATGGCAATAATCAGTTTTGATGGCTTGGGCAATAAAAGCTTTAATACTAGTGGTGACAGCAGGTCCACAGGTCAGTTCATTTAGGATGTGAACTACGCCTGAACTTAGAAATGTATGCGTGTGTCCTGTGTATAAAATTTGAATTATTTTCTCAAAGTGAAGAATAAAAGAGAGGAAGAGTTTTGTATTTGAATTCTTAAAAAGTTTAACATGCTTGTAGTTTATAGTCTTGTACAGATGCACCACCGTTACCTTAGACAGAAAATGTATTAAAAACAACTGCTGCTATGAGATCATTCCACTAAAAATATACACCGTAAGCCTGACTTCATCTATCTGTGAGACTTTGTCTGTTAAAGTAATGGCTTCTTGTCCATTACCTAAATGTTCCACCAATGGTATGAAATGGCATAATGTAACCCTTTTGAGAAAGAAAAGGAATAGTAAAGGGGATAGTAACTAGATTCAATGGCCGGTGAAACAGAAGTTCTAAGATCGACTACGGAGCCCAGGATTGATCAAACGCTGACGTAGGAACGAGACAAACACAGTATTCTTTTAAGAAACAATGGCACTTCCCGATTTATTTCAGGATGGGAAGGATGAATAAAACACATTAATTGCACAGAATATCACAACTCTTACCCAGGTAAGTATAGAAAATAAAAAAATAAAATTAAGTTCACTTCACCTTTTCCAGTCACTTTTTCAGTTGACACCGTAGAAGTGGAAAAGCAGTCCCACCACACTGTTGTGCGGGTGGTGTGTGTGTATGTGTAAAAGTGAAAAATGATTCAGGTTCCACGGCATCGTATCTCTAAGTATCCTCCGGGGTCTGGCTCGCCATCAAACTTCAACCGGCTCCAATATCCAGGTAGGTCCAACTCTCTATGGTCCATCAACAAAAAACCTGACCTACGATAAGTAGGGTCAGAACATTCATTTTAATTTTTCTCAACTCTAAATAGTCAATCATATGACATTTATTATGTTAAATCCATACAAACTCTCATTCAATAGTGAATAACTGTTTACTGAATTACTGCTGCAATATATCACAATGTTCAGTAGTAATATAAACAACTGAAAATATCAGATTATGTTATTTCTTCAAATCAACAGTATCAAAATAGTTTGTGCTCCTTATGGTAATTAGCACACAAACAACATCAATCATTCAGAAAGAAAAATATGTAATATGCACAGTTGGTAAACTATGGTTAAACGTGCTTAGAATGCACAGATAGAGTGCTAAACACACACATAATACATTTCAACTCAGTGTAGCTAGTGAAACATAAAAGCAAACAAACGTCTCATAGGGACTTTAAAATGTCGGATCAGTGCTTCAGCATTACTGCATCGTGTGTGTCTGCCCTCGCGCTGATCAGCACTGGAAGCTAATGGTCCGACTATGCTAACGGTTAGCTCGTGGCGTTAGCATTAGCGATTTAACATTTAGCACGCCAAAACGGTTGCTAACTGATGCGTTTCTCTTCCCGAGAGGTTCCTCCAACTGCGCTCACACAGGTCCAGGTTGTTCTGGGAGATTTCGCTGAAGGTTATTTTTCCGAGTCATATCACAGTGTTGTCCACTTTTTTTGTTTTTGTTTTACCGTCCTAATGTAGGTGTCGTGTTCAATGACACTAGCTTTCACTCTACCTACCAGCTTCAGAAGTGAAGTTGCTCCGATCGGGTCAGTGGGTGGTCTTGTTTCTGATTGGTTGACAGACCGTCTCCAACCCGTCTCTTTCAAATTAAAACTCTCAATAAATTATGTTATTACCGTTCTTTTTCTTCTTTTAAGTAAACATCTGGTTTTAATCATTAACCAAAACATTTATTAAATGAATTGATTTTTCCACCATGAATTTCACTGTTTTTAACTCAAATGCCTCTGTTTTGAGTACACCATGAACTATTTTAATGCAGATTTTTAACCTGGGTTACAATAAACTTTCTGTTTCTTGGACATAGTCAGTCATGGATTGTGCAGGTCACCAGCATTATCTAGCTCAAAGAGCATTGCAAAACATGTATTGGCATTGGTGAAGCCCATGTGACACAGATACAGGAAATGATTGTGAGTGCGACATCTCCTTTCTGAACGTCCGTATCACCACTGGAGAAAAGCTGTGTGTTTTCAGTTGTCTCTCAGGCATCATCAGTGATGAATTTGAAAATTTATTTTTGTAGTTGAATCCTTCACTGGCCATCATGAGCGGACAGATGCCCACTCCCACTCCTCACAGTAATCCTCCAGTAATCATTTATTAGAGTGGGAATTATCAGGCACACTTTAGACTGTCCGACAGTGCACAAGCATAAATTGAGTAGACAAGGCAGCCATATTTTATAGACTGATGTGACATCGGGCATCAGGCATCGTGGTTCTGAAAGCTGGTGCCACACCTGGAGTAACTATGAGGACATGCATAATTTCCTTTTTTTTTTTTGGTTCATTTATAGTTCATGACATTTAAACAAGAGTCTACAGCCCTGTTGGTGGCTTTGTAAGGTGATACATAAGCACAGCATTGCTTTGAGGCAAATGCTCTCATCAGCAAGCTAGTATGCTCACAGACACAATGCTGGCGTGTTGATGTTTAACAGGTGTAATGTTATCTTAGTTTAGCATGGTAGCATGCTAACATTTGCTAATTAGTACTAAACACAAATTTTTGCAGGTATCTGGTCTGAAAGTTCTGACCTGTTGGTGAAGCTAGATGAAAGAGTATAGGATCAAAGTTTCTAAAATTCATACTATGAACCATAAACGTCTGTACCAAATTACACAATGGACCATCCAAGGGATGTTGAGATATTAAAAAAAAAAAAAAAGAAAAGAAAAGAAAAAGAAAAGTAAACCCCACGGTGGGCCTTAATTACAAGTCATAGGGTGACCACATTCAAAAAGTGAGTCCTCTGTAATGAGATGACAGACTGAAATTGGCTTCAGGTCATTAAGTCAAAAAAGGAAAACACATTTTTGCAAGCATGTCATTTTTTCTTATCTTTCCCTCTTCTTTTTGTAACAGTAGATGAATTGACTGAGAACTAATAAATAAATATATAGAATATCTGGCATCTCACAGATTATGCTGTGGCAGAGAGATTCTTTACCCAAATAGAGCGATTTGTATACATTACATTGCGGCATCACAAATGTGGCTTTCGGTGCATTTGAAAAGCTCCCTTCAAAGAAAAACAACTTCAAGGGGATCAAGTCAGATTTCCAGTCATCTGCTGGTCTTAAAATGAACAGATCAGCCTGATAGTGTTAAACAAAAGCTGGGGCTGAGAATGCTCACTGACATATAGAAGTTTTCCTGACTAAGATGGTTTCTTCGGAGGAGTTTAATTGGTGCTGCCGGGAGAATGTGCCTTGATTATTTCACGTCTTTCTGAAAGTAAGCACTTCTTCTCAAATACCCCCCTCTACCACAACTCCTCTTCCTCTCTCCCTTTTTTCTCCCACTCATTTTTACTTTCTCTCCGAACGTTCCCTCCTCTGTCTGCTCTATCTGTGTCATTCCCTCCTTCCTATCTCCTCCTGTCCTCTGGCCCCTGACAGCACCTCCTTATCACCTCCTGCTGAATGAATATGCTGCCAGCTCATTTGCGAACAATCAGTGTCGTCAGTACACAAAAGAGCACACAAAGCTCCTCTAGTCCTCTCCAGAAAGTTTTTGGATGAGGCAATTACTGGAGAGGAGATTGGAGCCGGGCCAAGATGTAAAGCCACAGCGAGAGAGAGAGAGAGAGAGAGAGAGAGAGAGAGAGAGAGAGAGAGACATACCACAAGTGCGACAAGATGGGAGAAGAAAGAGACAGAGTGTGAGGAGTAAAGGGGAGAAGAAGGGGTCAGCGAAACTAAAGGAAGAGGGGATGAGGGTGAGAAAGTATCAGAGGATGGAAAAGAGGCAGGTGAAGTGAAGCTCTCCTGATTTCATGAATATTTTTTCCTGAACAATATAGGGAATCAAATATTCATGGCCCAGGTAGAGGCCTGGTACTCAGACTCCTTCCCCTCTCTCTGTAATCAGCTGCCTGACAGTTTTTATTTACATAAACATACCGCTGCAGTCATTACAGCCATTTCCTGTTTGTACAAAGATCACATCCTCATCCAGTTGTGGCTGCTGACAATACCAACATCATACCAGCACCTCTGCACAGTTGCACTGACTTCCTGTCTGAAGAGCTGTGCAGCCTGTGCTACGATGATATGATATGATATAATATATACAGTGCACTATCCAATGAGACAATATACATTTTTTCAACAAGATTTTGCCATATCATTTGTACTGAGGCAGAAGCAGTATATCTTTTAATATCTCTGTGGGTAGTAGAGCATTCTTGGAAATGCTGTAAATTTGGACTGCTTATATGGCAATATTGGGGGTTTTTTTGTTTGATGTATATAGTTTCTTAGTTTATTTTACAGAAAATATATTACAGTATAAAGATCTCAACATGGAGTTACACACTGTTTTGCCAAACCCATATATGGTTTTGAATATTTCATTCCAAAACCATGGGCATTCATCTGCTCAGCATTCCCATTATTTGTAAAGGGCTAGATGGGCTGTCAGGCCTCTGTGCAGGGCCTCTGACACATTGAAATAGGCAAGAGTCTTTGCGAAACTGTTGCAAGCACACTAGTCTGAAGTATTAATGTGTGCAGTAGAGTGTGGCCAAAGTCACATTTTTCAGCTTTTACGTCTGAACTCCACCCAGTTCATGTAAGCTGAAGAACTGCGTTTTTCTTACCTTGTCACACAATTGCTCAGCCTGCATCTTCCTCCCTCTGTCTTCTTGCTGACATATCTCATCAGAGCCCCGCACATTGCATCATTATTATCTGCATTGTTGACTAAATTGAAATTCCTCCATACGGTCATTTTTCTTGCATATCTTCCCTGCATATAATTTCACTAAAAGAACTTTAAAGCACCATGTTGAGTAGCCTCGCCCAGCCAACATGACTGAACCCGACCCGAACCCCAACATCATTTCAAAGTATTTATCTGAACCTGGCCTAGCCAGTCAGGTCCCACCAGGTCCTGTCGGGCTTAGATCAGGTATCCACAGTCAAATGTGCTGTAGCATAAGAATTACATTCATTCAATCTGAGGGGCCTAGCCTGAACCATGGAAGATAGCTGCAAGACTAAAAGTACTCAAAAGTATGCCCACAGGGGTTAGGACAGCTGGGACTCCTGAGCTTGACTCACTGTTACAGTCTTGCTTCCACCATGAATTGCTAAGCTCGAAGTGCCTCTACAAGAGAATGGCAGCAAGGTTATACTGTGGCAAAGACTGAGAGTAGGTTATTCTTACAATATGCAATATATAACAACTACTACAACTCAAAAACATTAAGGAGTCATTGAGCAAAGAGAGAGGGAGAAAAAATGAAAGAATGGATGAGGAATATTATCAATGTCCAAGGTTATAGCAACACTCAAAGCCATTGAGCAGCACAGAACAGCTTCTGTAGACAGAAAGTAGTGCATGCAAGTACATGAGCATGCAGGGACCAAGAAGGAGATACAGTGGAGCGAGGAAAACAAAGACACCACTGCAGCAAGTGTGACAAACAAGTCAGAATCACACACAGTATCTCAGCTTTAAGAGGCTTTCACACCAGCATCATCAACAAGCAAGTGTCCAAAAATGTTCCAAAAAATTGTTTCAACTGAAAGAACGTTTCCTTTCAGGTGTCATGTGTTCTACATGTTCTGCTGCAACATTAGTGAGGTTAGTGAAGTCCACTTTCCACAGCAGGATGCTCTCCAAAGCATCAGGTGTTCTGCTTGTGTGAAAGGCAGATTTTCACACATGCACCTTTGTTCTTCCTGTTCCTTTTGTAGTTTTTCTTTGTTGTTGTCTTTAATCGGCCCCATTGACAGATACATCAAACAGTGGCCCACCTCCTCCATAATGCGATAATCATTGATATGAACTGAATATGCAAACCATTACCTTGATACACAAGGTTCTCCACAATGTGCTTTCCTTCCTCACCACCATCATCATCAAACAAAATGAAAAACACTGAGGTGTGTATATAGACATGCAAGCAATTAGCTCAGTGCAACACCTGTGTATCCCTGACACTAGATAATATACTGAAGGGTATTGTTGTCTGAGGACATTTCTGGCCTACATAAATCGAGGATAAGGGATACAAATGTGCTGAATGATATAAAAATACCAGACAAATGCTTTTGTATCTCATAACACTATAGATTAAAAAAAAGAAACAACTTCCTAAGACTAGTGACATTAGAAAACAAATGTAAACTTTTTTTTTTTCCCTATTAATTAGTAAGGTTAAATTTGTATTCATTCATTTAACCATTAATCTTGGAGGCCCTAATCACCTATGCTCTTATGTATTCATTCTAAAATTAATTTTGGCAAAACAGAAACAAACATGACAAAACATAACACTACGCAACTAATCATCAGGAGGGTTAAGGTTAGAATACATTTTCATGATTTCTGTGACATGGTTCACCGCCATGGTGACAGTGTCCATTTTGGACAGCAGGCCTGCAAACTGCAGTAGAGCTGTTTCATCTTTCATGCAAAACTTGCTGCTTTCAGGTTGTCAAATGTGAGAATCCACTGCTTATCTTGGTCTAACATTGTAGTCAGTTTGGATTAAATTTACATTTGATGACATCACCTTGTGCTTTAGTATTATTGTGACGGACATTTTCACAGTTTTCTGATGTATGAACTGTCTGGTGGCACCTTCAGGCCAGAATCTTCAGAGGAATTTCTATGCATGAGCAAATGTTCTGCATGATGGAGATCAACAAATCATTGCACAGGTCCTGCCTGTGAAAACAAACACATTCTCTCCATTCTGAAAAATAAATGGTGCCATGTGCCTAATGGCAGCAAATAGGCTGGAGAGCATCTCACTGAACCCATACAGCCATCAGAGAGTCATTTTCAGGCTGTACATAAACTGTAACAGCATGACAGAAAAATATTAGGACGGTCATATGATGTTACCAACCAGGAGAAGTGGTCCCAGTTTCTCTGTCCTCATGTCCAGACTCATTACCACATCAAGGTTAAACTCTGCCTCTCTCCTCTGTCTGTCTTTGTCCATCCCCTCGTGGTGAGGCATAACATCTTCAATAGGGCCCTCCAGGATTACATCATCAATAAGACATTAGCATCCTTATGTTTCATCTCTCTCTCTCACACACACACACACACACACATGCACATACACACATACATGGTTAGATGAGGGTTGCTTTTGAGGTTTTGGGTGCCTTTTGATGAGACACAATTAGTAAATGAGTGGAAAACATCATTATTAATACTCTACCTATTCATCCTGTAAACATGAGGAGGAGAGCCAGACTGCTACAGCAGTGAAGGACAGATGGATATGGAACACTTTGTTCTTATGGGCAGGTTAATTGTCATTGTTGCCCAAAAGAACTGGGAACCTCAAGGTTTCAATGAGTATTAAGAAGGTTTGAAATTTAGCAGTGAAGCTAATGACACAATAGATCCAGTGGCATTTTAAGGTTTAGCTACTTTTCATAAGCTCAATGCTGCGGGAAAACGGGGAAAGCTAAAAGTGTCAACCAAGGTGAAGCCAAGTCTAACCCCATCACATGTGCATATGCAAACAAATACTGCAGTGATTGTGGGTTGGGCTATGAACGCTGCCAAAACACAGGTGGTCTACACTCTGTACTGTGCCTGAATGTATCCTGTGTAGACACAGAGGGAGCAGTGAAGCTGCTGCCTCTCACGCTATGCCTTCAGTGTAGATGTGGTGTGATAGAACAAGGGCACACATACATAACTGTACAATAAATGTCCTAAATGAAGGTAAAACCAAACCAACCAAACATGTCCACTGCAAAGAGTGAAGTGTGAACTCCTGTCTCAGCCACTGGGTAGGTATGATACGGCACAAAAAAATGATAAATCAGAAAATACTGCACATGGGACAGAGTTCATCAGAGTAAAGAGTACAGCATTTCCTCTTAAAGGACAGGTTCACAGTTTTTCAAGTCTGCTTGCTGTAATCATTCCTCCTTTCCACACTGGCCATTAAGAGATCCCTTCCTAACATGCTTCCAGTGTAATGCAGAGAACAGTGTTGATCAAGCCAACCAGTTCTTATACTGTGTAAAAATACATACAATCCAAATTTAGATGAGGCTTCAGCAGTAGAGTTATCAAATCAAACGAGTATTTTCCAAAGTTCTGATCTTTTAAGTTAAAAATTCATATTATACTGCTGAACCCTCATATTGAGATAACTTTGTATCCTTGCATAGAATGAAAACTGTGGATTTTGTCGCCCATCACTTTTCCATTAAATCTGCTCGAAGTGTTTTTTTCCCGAGAGCCTGGATCTTGATTTGGTGACATCCTGACCTTAAAGCAAAATCTAATGCACATTCATGCCCTCCTTGTTGAACCTTTTCAATAACTTTCTAAGCTTTCCTATCACACCACTCCCACGATAAAAAATGAACCCTTTGGATTCTGATGACCTCTTGCCATTTGCTGTAGCCCCACCCTAAGGCCCCTCTATTGATAAACTGTAGAAATTGGAAGAGGCACTTCATCTTCTGACAGCCACTTGCTGGGTTCTAGACCTTCACTCTGATACCCGGTTTCGACCAAGAGTGACATTTACATTCAGGACTCCTTTCACAGCATGGAAACACAGGAATACTATGAGGAAAGACAAGAAAAAAAAATCCTATAGGACACACGAGTTTCTGCTTCACAGTGAGCAGGCAAACAGCAAAATTAAAGGCAGACCCCCCCTCAGTTAAAGCTCATGTGGAGCTGAAGCACTGAGCCATTGACAGGTCAATTCATCTGTTGCCTCTCCACTTCCATCAGCAGCAGCACTACTTCCTGAGAGCGCTGACCTTTTCACACTTCTCCGCCAGAATTGAGAAGCAGAGCGAGTTGGAAAAGGAGAAAAAAGACTGTGTGTTTTGAAAGGAAAATGTGAAGAAAAACTGATTTGGTGTTGGTGTGTGTTTGTTTACAGATTCAGGTGAAACAGTAACACTCTGTGTGTGTAGACCGAGACAAAGAAGACTGTGTGTGTGTGTGTGTGTGTGTGTGTGTGTGTGTGTGTGTGTGTGTGTGTGTGTGTGTGCGTGCGTGCGTGCGTGTGTGTGTGTGTGTCAGCCCTAGAACCGAATGATAATGAATGGCTCATCTTGAAAGCAAGCACACACCAGACCCAGAAACCCCGTCACTCCTGGGTTGAGTCGCGCGCTGTCACTCAGGTCTTCCTTTCGTCTGCAGTCTGCCTCTCGCATCAGCTCGGTGTTTCGAACAAAAAAAAAGTGCATTCTGAGATGAACGTCAAGAGTGTAACCTTAAGTGTTTGGGAAAGCAAAAGCTGCGTTTGACCATTCAGATCACTGGGACACATTCTTTGTAGAAACACAAAGAAGGACAAATCTAAATGGTATTGTTGGACTTCTGTGTGAAAACAAAATCATTTCATGTTGTAATGTTAGATTTCATTCCTGGATGATTTGGCGACATGTTACTATGGGAACAGCAAGTACGGTTTAATACTACAGCAAATGCTCATTGAGCAGCTACTTTGTCAGGAACACAAGAGCTACTGATGCATCTGTTCACAGTGCAGCCAAACAGTAAGAGAAAGAATTAATAATTGCAACCATGATCTGGTGTCATGCTGCTCGTGGTGGGATCAGCAGGTTACAGCAAAGTTGGTCAGCTTGCTGAGGAAGGAGTTGGATCTAACAGCTCCTCGTGCAAAAAACAAGTATTTTGATGAACAATCGTGGTTAGCATTAACCTTCCCTGTGATTACTTCACAATAAAAGCCTGATTTTAGACTTTTCATGTAAAACAGCCAATAGGGAATGTTGGGTTTGAGTGACTTATTACAGCTCTGACTATTTGTACTTCACTTGAATATTACTATTGGAGTGAACTGTTGTTTATTCTTTTTACTCTACTACGTTACCTGACAGATATACTAACGAATTAATTTCCACATAAAAATTTTACATAGAGAAACATATGTTTAGAAAATACAACGCATTGTTAAAGAGTGAAACCAGTGATTCGTAATCTTATTAGCAACAGTATGTCTGCCTCTTTGGACTTTTCATATGGTTTCATTTAAATGACGGTTTGAGGCCCAAAGAGGTTGTTTCACACACAACTTACATTACAAAATGTCTTCAGAGAAAAGTAATTAGAAAATTATTTTTAGCAGAACTTTTTCTTCTTTCCTACTACATGAAGCATCTCTTGACCCCTCAGATACACGTGGTGAGTGTGTAGGTTGGAACTCAAAACTACTGTATCAAAAGTAGATAAAGTAGCTCCACATGGCCACCTCATGTCATATGTAGTGCTATAATATATCAGTCACAACATCTTACCTCAGAAGATGTATTTTTACTTTTGATACTTCAAGTACATTTGTCTTGTAATACTTATTGGCAGAATATGGCATGGCAGAAATGGAATATCATTTTGTATGTTGTAATTAGTGTATGTTCACTTCAAAATAAGAATTGTGTTTTTGTACTTGAGAATGAGCTCTTTTTATCTACCGAGAGTGGGTCCTGTTCCATGGAGTTCACCATGTTGCACCGCCATGTTTCTACTGTTGTCCAGAACAGACAAAGCAAGCACTGGCTCGAGAGAGGGCCTTTTGCATTTTTGCACATTTCACAGCCACCAGGGCTTCTCAATGTCAGTTTGGACCCAGTCTGTACCTAAGTGATACATGCATGCTACTCACCGGTGCTAGAGGCCCAGTCCGTCCTGCAAAAGACTGTTGATAAGCTTTCAAATCCCCAGCAGCCATCCAAAACCCTGTAATTTATAGTTCACCAGCTATACAAAATCAAATTATCCTTTAACTCTATCACTCTCTCTACTCTCTGAACCTACCATCAAACTGCTCAGGTCCCAGGCTGGTCACTACCTGGACCCGAAAGCAGCACACTGGCTGGACAACAGGGGGGGTAACACAGTGTTGATGTAGAATCACTGGGCTTGTCTATCAGATGCAAGAGGTGATGCTTGAGTTTATTTTCCTTAGCCAACTGTTGTATAAATTCTCAAGCTGAGTATTTTCGTTTGCTTCTGATCCTGAAGAGGAGTTTTTTTTATTGAGATCAGGACAGGTTAACTGTGGGTTTTGTATTGAGCACTGGCTCCTCCTTGGTGGAGGTCTGAGAGCATTTTCCAGTTCAGTATCTAGTTATCATTATGGATTTTCTATGTCTTATAGACTCATAAAGATAACATTTTTTGTAAGGAAATGAAAAAAGGGTACTGAGGCCTAAATAAGTTTTGAAGTCCTGCCCCCACAGTGTCTGCTTTGAAAAATTCTGTTCTTTGGACAAGTGTAGTTGAGGACCCCTGCCAAAGCTTGTGTTATGAATAGGCTATAATACTGCCATGGCTCTTCTACATGAGCTGAAATGGACAAAAATATCCAAGTCACCATATCATAAACATAATTGGACACTTTTACCCATCATCACTTGCTTCCTTCCCTCTCTCCATAAGCTCTGCACATATGTGCAACCCACACCTCAGAAGATCCTAATTTCAATTCACTTATCAAAAGAGAGCGGGCATCCTTCGTGGAGGCAAATCACTCTCCAGGAATCCCACTGTCATTGTTGTGCGAAGCAGGCAAAGTTGTAATGAGAAGTGAAATCATATCATATTCATGGAGCAAGAAAAGACAGCAGCAAGAACGGGAAAATACCTTAGAACAAAGAAACATCTGATGAGCCTCTATACCAATAACCACAGTGAAGAGAATGAAGTGAGCCAAGAGAAAACCCAACTAGTATCACCAGTCAAGTATACACAAAAAATATAGTATTCATCAACTCAAATATGAAAACTGTAAGTACAGTAACAAATCAAGTAAACATCATCTGGATGAGAAAGACTTTGATTGATTTTTGAATCTGATGTTCACTTGCATAAACACGCATGGCACACATACACCACACAAAAATAAACATAGTTCAACAATATCAAATACGACAATACACATGCCCTCTGCAGACCCATACCCCAACTGTTACAACCTCAAATTCTACAAATTCACCTGTGGCCCAGTCAGGCCTCATTCATGGACACACACACACACACACACACACACACACACACACACACACACACGCACACACACACACACACACACACACACACACACACCGATGGAGAAGCATCCAGAGAACTTTGGGGTTCAGTGTCTCTCAGCAGCCAAGGAGAACTGGACCATTCAGCTCACATATTAAAGACCTGCTAAAGTATTTTAGTCTGTCCATCTCTCCTTACATCCAGTGTAACTATATTCAGTTTATTGCCCTTTTATTCAATAACTCCTCCTATGACTGTGTTCAATGTTGAGCCGTTTTGTAAATGTGTAAGCACACTTGGTGAGCAGTTTGTGTTTGCACACAGCTCCATGGTCAAATCTTGTGCTCAGATGAGGCATGTGAAGAAGTGAGGGGCTGCTTTGAGTGCAATGACTGATCTGTTTTTAATGATGGGGACAATCATGTGGATAATGCTGAATGACTGATTAACTGCCATGTGAAACCATCAAAAGGTTTCCAAATAAGAAGCTTTGGGTAACTAGAGAGTTGGGGACACGGATTTGATTAAAATGACACATAAGGACGTAAAAAGTGTTAAACACTGACATTATAAAGATGAAGGTGAGTGAAAACCAGCAGTGTGATACCACAGGTTTGTGGAATGGCATGAAGCTAATCACAGGCTTTTGCCAAACCATTGCCAGGTTCCTGGAAGGAGCTTCAGTGCTAATGAGGCCAACCACTGCTGAGCTCGAATCAGTCCACTCTACTCTCTCCCTAAATGGATCTAATGGTAACCTCAGCCCTCAAATACTGTTCATCTCTGATGAGATCTGCTCCCAAATAAAGAGGCTCAGGGCGAATAAAGTGCCTGGACCAGATTGGGTCTTGTCATGTGACCTGAGAGTGTGTGTAGACCATCTCCAGTTCATTTTCCTTCTACGAGTCCAAGATCCCTCTGAGGTGGAAAACCTCATGCTTGTGCACGTGCCCAAAATGCTTTGGGACAAAGATCTCAGACCTAAGGCTCTCGCCCCTCAGCTCATGAAATGCTTTGGAAGAGTTGTTGATTTTATTGATCTTATTTTGTACTCCTTGCAGTGTGAATGCCTTTTCCTATTGTCCTACATGTTATCTTTCCTAAATGTATGGTGGTGCTCACTTTCATCAGTATTTTGTATTGTATCATCTCATATTCTATGTTGATTTACAGATACTTAAGAAGTCAGAGTTATTCAGGGATTACTCATTATCAATTCATCAATTATCAAATCCTTCCTGATTTGTTCCTTTTGTAAATCCTTACTTTTTTGTGTACCATATTGTACATTGTTATGCAAAACGCTATATAGATAAAAGGTGTTTATTATTATAGTTAAACCTAGTAAGCTGTTGTTCTCCTTTCTTCAACCAAAGATCCCCTCTGGATTTAAGTCATTTTTCAGAAGACACTCATTGAAATCACACAGTGAGCAGCTTAAGGTCCTATAACCTGCAGTAAACACCCAGCCAGCATTTAAGCTTGCACAGCATGTGCTGTATTCACCCAGCACAGCCAGCTTATGTAAATAGACATCTGGTTAGCTTTGCGTTCACAGCGTCACCTTGGGTGGGGGGAGCATCTCTTTTTGCATTCTTTGTTTCCTCTTTCCAATGTATTGCTCTCAACAAATATGTGCAGGAATTAACATCACATACATGAAGGTAAGGCCTCATAGTGTGACAGCGAGTGTTCCAGAGCAAGAGGAGACAAAAAAAAGACAGGAATCTCCATTTTGGTTCTAATTAATTTTGGCCTGTTGAAGCAGCAAACTTGAAAGTGGAATCCATTAATGAATTAAAAGGGATGTGTTGTGTTTTGCAATCTCCCCTGAGCACTGAGCTTATCATGAAGAGCATGCCGGAACAACAAAGTTTATATATGCATACATGCACAGTCACGATATAAAAGAAAAATGTGAAACCGGAGAGAAGTGAACGGGGAAGTGAATGCCCTCGTCCTATCATTACTATGGTAAAACATGTAAATAACCTGAGCTTCTCTCTGCCTTTGATGTCCTCTGTATTGAGTAAACATTCAGCTTAGCCAGACGTCGATAGTGTTTCTCACCTGTTTAAAGGCTCATAAGTAGCTGGAAGCCCCTGGTGCCATACAGTAATTTTTCCTCATTTGAGACATCGATCCACCGTCATTGACTAACATCTCTCTCCTTGTCCCCCGCTCCATCTCTGTCTCCCTGTGGAGGTCCAGTAGCTGGTCCTGTGTCATATTTATCAGTACGTCACTTCATTCAAAGCAATGATGAAACTGTAAAAGGACAAGAAGCCCGGCGAGGGAGAGGAGGAAAAATACAGTGCCATGAGAAAGAATGACAGAGGCAGAGAAAAATAGGAGTTTGTCCTAATTAAGTTCTCATCCATGTTAATTCATCTGGGCCTCGTTAGAGGGACCCAGACAGACAATACCCCCCTCAGTCCTGGGAGAAACCTGGCAGCTGCTACCACAAGAAATCCATTAATTGATTTAGGAGCTGCCACTTTGTTGTGACAATGCCTCACCGTTTGAGGACAGGTTTGCTGACGAGTTATTGTTGACATCCCCCTAATGAAGCACCAATTAAACCCCAAAGAAGGATCAACACAAGCTGGAAATGAAACCTGCTCCAGCACGAGCAGGTGTGGAGGGGCTGCCTGTATTTGTTGGATTCATAATGGCCCGAGGATTCAAACTGGATGGAAAATAACAGCACGGGTCGAGAGATGAGGGCATTCTATGTATAACAGGCTTTGCTAAGACACGGGTTAGTTTGACAGCACAAGCTGTGAAACTCTTGTTGCTCTATTTTCAGTCTTGGAGGTCAGTGTTCATTCCACCCTCTCTACTCTTGGATTTTCTGTCCTGACTGTGGACTGAATCATTATGCACATGTTTTCATGAATGTCAAATATTGAAAATCATTCATTTACAATGGGTTACCTCGTTCACAAAAAGCTGTCTTATGAAAGCTCTGCTGATGAAACCCAAACTACTTACTGCTCAGTGCTGGTGTCTCTATTCTTAAGGACAACCAGTACGGTGTCTTCTTTGTTTCTTGCTGCCTGCTGCACCTCTGATATGGTTGCTAGAGGGAGGAGGAAGGCCAAGTCAACAGTTTGCTGTCCACTGTCTGCTTTAATATTTTACTGTAAAGGTTTTAGTACGTTCTGACCTTATTATATATTAAAACAGCACCCTGCTTCCTGAAAAAAGGTGGGCTCAGTTTATCGTATGAAAATATATAACTAGTGCCAGAACAGTGCAGACTGATGTCTGAACCATATTAGGATACTTTCTATATTAGCATACCTGTCAAAGTTTTCAGGCGCCCCGCCCTGGGCCATCCCACCACCCTTCCATTTAGACATGAGCACACACAGTGAATCCTAAAATCACCACAATGCTGTGAACATCCCTGCATTATATCTGTAGAAACTCAATGTCCTCACAGGTGTCGTACGTTTAGATCCGAACTTTAATGAACTTCTCTCTTACATGTAAACAACACAGACGGCAGGCTTCATAGTCTCCGCACCCGTGGCAGCTACTAACACAACAGTAGAGCATGCACCGTCTTCCTCAGCCTCTTAAAGGGACACTACCTCGTTCTCACAACACTACAATATCAATGAAAACACTAAAGGCCATTTAATACAACACATTTATTTATGCATTACTTGAAGGACATGTACACATCACTTACATATTATGATTCAGTCGTGATTGTTAGAGAGGCTACTGGTAAGAGAAGCAATTGGTTGCAGAGGGTGATTCTAGATGGATGGCAGAGATAGTATAAATGCAGTCATTGGTGGAGCATGCTTCTGTGCCTCTTGGATGAACTTACACTTGGCAGATTTGTCACTCCCTCTTTGTGATTCATTAAAATTGGTGTGGTATAGTTTTCAAAAAGCATGACTTTGAGTGACGTTGCCGTTTGATGACATCCTTGCACTAACTTTTAGCCTTTTTGACAAGTTCTCCATCCCTCTCACGTTCTTCCTCTTCTTCGTCGTCTTGTTTTATTGGTCAGTGCCTTTTCACTGAATGGCCTCTCTTCATTTGATGTTTCAGCTAATGTTCTACATACTGCCACCTTCTGTACTGGAGGGGAATCTTGCAAGCACATCAAATTGGTGCAGTGTTCAAGCTCCCATCAACATTGCAGCCAACATGTTTTTTGTGTGTTTATTCATTTCTCTCTTTTTTTTGTTTCTTTAGAAAGTTAAAAATATATGAGATTTACTGGAAAATATTTAAACAGGAGGACAGTGGGAGAGAAGGATGAAAGCAGTAAGAACTAGAGGGTTAACAGGTCTGCTCTGAAGAAACCTATCTTTACCTTGACTCTTATTTGCCCAGTATAGCAGTTAATACTCATTTAAAGCACCTGAAGACCTCATTTGTGATCTTAAAAGAGAATTCCACTGATTTCGCACTGCACTCTTATTACATTGTCAGACACACGATGACCAGCTTTTTAGAAAAACACCAAAAAGCAGCAGAACTAGAAAAACCTGGTGCCACCACCATCCTTCTGTCCATTCTGTATTTGCATCGTGTCACATTTAAGTAAACTAATTAAACTGACTTAAGGCCTGAAACACCAGCATTTAAACTGCTAAATTATGTAGCAATTGATCCTTGAATTTGTAACGTGAGCACGACATGAACTAAAAACTAAAACAAATACATTTAGATATGTAAACGTTTTTCTCAATACAAAATTCAAATTCCAGTGTGAGAGGCAATTCAAGAGAAAAACCAGTGGATTTAATAATTCTCCCCCATGCCCTTCTTCCCCTCATTTCACCACATGATATTGTGGCACCATACATCACATGAGTGGCCAGTTAATGCATGTGAGGTGTGGCCAGAGGGGAGCTGTCAGGACTGGCTGAGTAGTGGAGGAGGCACACATGCAGGCAGGGATATTTTCAGCCACAGTATGGTTTATTTGCTCTTTTCATCAGACAATAACAGAAAAAAAAAAAAAACTTGGCTAGATGCAAAGGTCTTGGGCAGCTAGCACACACTGCCTGTAGCAAAACTGCAGCTGAACTGATCTGCATTCACCAATAAACTGAGCCCAGGAGCCTTTATCTCTGACTTTAGCAATACATGCTGAACTTAACACATTTATTACAGTTTACTAGGATTCAGCTTTTGAAGCATCTGAGGGTTCAGAGCAAAACAAAAATCACCCTTTCTACAGTAATCTTAGACTGAGAGAAGATAAAGAAGATGATGATACAGACAGCAGAGAATCAGACATATTAAATATGTATTTAAGAATAGATGGAAGCTACTATGAACTGCAGGAAAATAAAAAAGAAATATCTTCACAACCCCCAAACTGCTGCTGCATCTCGGTTCAAATTGGCCTTTCTTTGGTGAGGCATCATTTCTATATGAACTAATGAGAATGGGGGAAATTGTACCAACCTAACAGGAACAACAAAACCAAGCAAAAGGTCAGGGAGACGTCAGTCAAACACAGTGTGCACATGCCCAGAATGTCCTGAGAAGAGGTCTTACCAGACAACACAAGGGAAAATACCTTGGTGAGTGTGTGTGTGTGTGTGTGTGTGTTGGCTTTAAGATTTTACATACATGAAAGACAATGTATTTCTGTATTAAAATACAAAACAGTATAATAAGTAGTTAGAATTTGCTCTGAGGGGAAATGAACAAGGTTTTGGTAATTCACTATTACAGTAAAATGCACTGAAAGACAGTAACTTTGATAGATACCTTCATGATTTGGCTAACTTAGATGGATGAGGCCTCATATTAGCTTCAGCTTAATTTAAGAACATATTTTTGCACAGAAATCTCTCAGCCAGTAGCTCGGTGTTCATATGGAGGTAGTGTATTAAAAAACTCTGAAGCTATCAAATTACCAAAACCCATACAAACAGTGAACCTGGGAATTTGAGCCTCCGGGGTCTGGGGCTGCCCGCTTTGCCTGGATGGTAACCCAGTGGCACCATCAGCGAACAAATTGAAAAGCATTAACGTTTTCAATATTATTACATTATCAAGGGCTAGTAAATGTCTGTAAACATGCACCATGAGACCCAGCGGGGTTAACCCCATCAAAGGTCCTCTGTCTATCCCCAAATAAATGATCAGTTGAGGGTGAGTCACATGCGTGCTTTGAATGTTTCAGGATGGAGAAAACTTGACTTAAGTGAAAGCCTGATATTCAGCAGCTCTGAAGTCAACATATCCTGGCAGTGGGGAGCGCATCTAGCCTCCAGCTGTTGTAAATGAGCAATGATGACTGTGTGTAGTTGAGGCAAGGGCTCATTGAACCAATTAAGGTAATTGGTTGTGAAAGGGGAGAACAGAGAAAAACGGATGGAAGGGAGATCAGTGCTGGTCAATATCCAGCTGAGCTCTGTTCTCCATAGAGCCTATTGATGTGCTGAAGGTCAGCCATACTCCACCAGGCGTCACGTGATCTCTCTCTCTCTCCCACACACGCACACGCACACACACACACACACACACACACACACACACACACAGAGGATGGTCCATGTCTACATGTTTCATTGTCAAGTTCAGAATCAGCCATCGTTTTGGTCTTGATGACAGGCTGCGGCTGTCTCAGAGTCTCTGAGTGGTCTCAAACATGAAGTAAGTTATTTTCTAGTTATTTTTACTGTGAAGTTCACTGACATGATCAAACGTTGAAAGGTGAGCCACACAGAAAATGCCACTGGCAGTAAACAGCTGATTGGTGCCGCTGTTTGCTCATGTGCCATTTGGCACTGAGTTACTGGGGGCTGCAAACACTCCGGCTCCCCACATTAGCTGTGAAGTGTTTGCTTTGTGGTGTGTGACTCTGTCGTGCTTTCTGTGCAAAAATACATCCTAAATCCAATTGAAGCTAATATCTTGATGCTTCAGGTGCATAGGACATGACATCCATGGTCCAGTTCCAGCTGAGGACTTGTACCCTCCTTCCTTGTTTCCTGTTGACATCTGTACTGCCCAATCTAATGGAGGTGAAAATCCAAAAA
This sequence comes from Chaetodon trifasciatus, assembly GCA_037975065.1. Taxonomy (NCBI): domain Eukaryota; kingdom Metazoa; phylum Chordata; class Actinopteri; order Chaetodontiformes; family Chaetodontidae; genus Chaetodon; species Chaetodon trifasciatus. The sequence goes on along the minus strand of JBBMOE010000026.1, from coordinate 3,234,264 downwards.
AACAGCATAACTTTTTCTGAAAAACAAAAACTTACAAGATGGTATAATCACATAACAATATACATAAAATGGCTTTCAAATGATAGCACCGGCTTGAACAATACGGGAAGGGCTTCTGGGAGAAAAAGTTTACAGGCGGTGTATCATCCTCCAAAAACTTAATCCTCTGGTCTGGAATGCATCAGATTTGCTTGAAGTTAGGCTAAGTTCTGGGTCACGGTTAAATAAGAGAAACTTTCAGTGAAAATGAAAACTTCTCTCAGTACAGAACTCCTTTACATGATATAGGTCCAATCTCCACACCTTCACTTTCCACTGAGGGATTTCAATGTCAAACTGCTCTCTCTTTCTAGTGGCGTCTCCTCTGTCTAATCCATTTGGAGAGGGGAAATTTCTTTCTTTCATATTTAAGCACAGAGCAGTTGATTTGCATGAAGACATCTTTCTCAATTACAGTATTTAGAGAAACTGTGCTGTGTATTTATCGTCGTCTTTACCTGGGCTGCATGTTTTTGGCCTGTGTCCTTCTTCATGACGGTACCTTAGAGTCAGCAGACCCCTGCCACTCCAGCCCCCCTACCTCTTCCTTTTAGCCAGTCTCCCTTTTCGTTTCACCCCTAAACAGTCAGTCAGAGGCACTTTGAAGTGAAGGCAAAGGCAAATATGAAAAGAGTGAGTGTCCTCCGTGAAGAGGTGCCTTTTCATTGTGGCTATTCCCCAGTCTCGCCTTGCCTCAGGCCTGCATGGCACTCTACCTCCAGTCGCTGGCTGGCAGCCTGTCACGTCCCGCGCTTTATCCAGGAGACACAGATTATCTTCTAATGCTTTGAAGAGGTTGCATGTGAAGAGGACAAAAACAGGAGCACCTCTCTTCCTACCCTGCTGCTGTGACATAAATACTAATGTGGCTAAATCTAAAGGCTCACCGTTCAAAACACACCTTGACTCAATGTGAGGAAGTCAGCTGACTCTGAGGTAGTTAATGTGATTATTGTTAAGCAAAGGGCAAGAGGACACACAGCACAGGTCTGACTGTGCAGGAGGTGCATGAACTCACTGTACAGACTGCAGCACCTTTTAATTACAGCTGGACTTCTTTGACTCCTTTTAGTTGGATGAAAGTTCAAAAGGCCACCTCTTCATTCTTTAAATATTACCTCATAACAATCAGCAGCACTCATCCTGCAGTCTCCTTTTAACATATCTCATTAGACACTTTGTGGTCCTCAATTAAGTACATTTACTCTGCTCCTGTAATTAAGTATAATTTTGAGGCACTTGTACAATACTTAAGTATTTCAATTTTCTGCTATTTCACTCCACTGCTTTCATTTGACAGCTATAAATACTAGTCAATTGCGGGTTTGGATTGTAGATATTAATGAGAACTCCTCAGAGAAGAACAACCCCAGCTCTGCATTTTAACATCTTTCAGCTCGTTGTTTTCCTTGTTATAGTTTTGGTCTCGTATCAGCCTCTTTTCCAGCTGCAACAGGCAACTGTTTTCACATTAAACTCTGTGTACACTGAACCAGGAGAGGGAACTCTGGACTCAAATTCATCAGGTCAGAAGTGCAACCGACAGGAGCCATTTAACATACTCAATGATTTCCCTCTTGACAAGATACATTAAGGGGGGTGTATTTTACCATATTTAGCTTTTGAGAATTTGGTCCAATCACATTTGGTGAAGGGCAGGTCAGGCTCCATGGTCTGGAAATTGACCTCCAACCTCCTTGAAAGCAAGCTGAAGATTTTGTTCTGCAGTGATCAACAAGAGAACACAGCATTAAAAAGAATCATCATGGTACCTTTGTGCAGCTCCCTGGTCTTATTGTTAGATTCTCCAGGCTCTTGATAACTTTTCCATCTTATCACAGTCAAAGGCGAAGCTTAAAATAATACCTGCTGGTTACCCAGTTTTGCCCATTTGTCAGTATTTCTGGATTGGGTTTACTTTCTTCAAAGGCTGAACTGGCTCTGTTGGTTCAAAAGTGAATTTAAAACAGCAGCCCTGATTTATGAAGAGATGGGAAACTGGGAGAGTGCACTTTTTGTCTAGGGGATCCAGAAGCTTCTAAACCAAGTCCGACATCAAATGAGCAAGAAGTACAGACGAGTACTGAGGAGCAATCATGAGCTTGCTTCAAAGTAGTATGCAAATCCCAAACAGGCCTTCAAAGATCCCAAACTCAAGTGGAGGCTGCAAGAATATTTGGTGAATCCAATATTTCAAGCCGCACTGAAGCACATTAATTGATTAATTATCGATTATACTGTATGTAAGATTGCAAATAAGGGCCATGAGGCAGAATTATGATGACATGTTACAGGATCACACACACACACACACACACACACACACACACCCACACACACACACACACATACACACATACACACACATACACAGTAGAAAACCTTACTCCAGGTCATAAAGAGGATATAAAAGAATTTATTTTCACACCAAGGACTTTGCATATGCCAGTGAATGGGATGAATATGTTTATAAAGTTGTGGTGATAAAAGACACATACAAAGGAATGAAAAAAAAAAAAAAAGCTTCAATCTGTAGGTACATGTTAAGTGCATTTAATAGAGATGAAATGACAGGAGACAACTGAAGCCCAGCATTAGAGAACTGTCACACAGAGAAGTGGAAAATACATAAATAGCAAGAGAAAAAAAGAAAAGAGGTATAAAATGTATTCATTAAGAATAAATATGTACACTGATGCAGCATCCCTTCTTAAACAGACACAGAGACAGACATAAAAAGATCTTTTAAAAAGTGGACGGGCATACAGGGAAGAAGATCATACGTGCATTTATTCCTCTCAGCCAAATCTCTTAAATGTTAAACTAGAAGCTTTATAAAAGCTGGAGCTATCATAAGTTTACATTTTGAAGGTGGGTTAATTACAATGTTATTATATCAGATGAAATTAAGTCTACTTCACTACAATACAACAACAACAAATGTCAGTTAATCTAAGAGTCTTTCATCAAGCTAGTTAATTAAAAAAGAGCCACAACAAGGTAAAGAGCATGAGAATGAACCTCCTCACTTTAACTAGTACATAAAACACACAGAGAGCTTAACTACCTGCATTTGTTAAACAGAAATACCTCAACATGGAAAATTAAATGTTATTTGACTTTCCCCAAACACTGTGACATAAAACTATCATCCAGGGACATTTGGGGACGACATGAACTCCCCATTTAAACCAGAGGAAAGATTTACTTGGTCTATAGTTAGTGTTAACACTTCACTGAACAATGCCAACAATGGTAAACAACCAGGAAGGAGGAGGAAATGTAGAAACACAAAATGTAACGTGTCTACGCACATTAACAAAAAAATCAATCATGTCAAGATAATCCATCAACAGCTGCAGACTAAAAGCAGAGCATCCTTCATTTTGTAAAGGTAAGGCTAACCTTACCAGGACCAGTGCTAATCACACACCAACAGCCCTGTGCATGGTGCAGTACCGTTCCAGTTTGCGCCTCGTGATGCAGTCTGAATTCAAGCTTTGTACATGTTTGGAAAGACGCACCAAACTGCCTTGACAGATCAAGAAAGGTGTATGTTTCTTGTGAGTTCTGAGCAACACAGACATCAGCTGAACACGTCATGATAGGCATCAGGTTAATGAACAATTGATTTATTGTCTGAACCCGACTCGGCCCAAGTTTCAGCATGGAAGCACTCTAACAGCCGGTGGACAATTCTGATACTGCCACGCATCAGACTGAAGTATGCCCCCAACTTCAGGGCATTTTCAAGATGCAGCTGAATGCCGTCTCTTCTGGATTTGGAAAATCTGTGCAAAGCTTCAGTATGCACAATTACTTGTTTGCTATACTTTACAGGTAGCTTCAACCTTATATACACACGCCTGGTCTGGTTAGTGGCAGTCAAGGCAGAGCAGGAGAAAACATGGCTCTCAAGCAGCAGCGTCTCAGAAGAGGTGGGTGGTCGAACGACTGAATGTGTGGTACTTCCTCTCAAACATGGAAGGCAGATTGACCATGGAGGGGGAATGATGTGCCTGAAAAGAGAAAAGAGAGGAACAACTAAGACGATGAAAAATGTGTGTGAAGGGCAGGAGAAAAAAAAGAACCTGAGATAAAATGTTAATACTCAAATATGTTGTTAAAGAATCACTCTGGTTTATTAAAACTTGGCTCTAGTCATATGTTGCTGGCCATTCTCCATATCGTTAATAATAACAACGCTGCTCTCTCCAAGTTAATTGCTGAGATCCAGGAGGGCTATGACATCATTGGAGATGATGTAAAGTCCAATGTGGCAAGACACACGAGCAGTCAGACGATTATTCAGAGGAGAAAATTAAGGTGAACTGTGAAATGATTATTCACATGTACGCAATTCACCCAGCATGAACTACATTTTAGCACTGACAATATCAGTTCATTCGTAGTGCTCCCATTACCTCACCTGACTGACGAGCTAACAGGTTAGCCCAGTTCCACACCTGTTAATCATCACAAACAACCCGGATTTGTTCTGTGCTTTTAAGTGAAATAAAATGGCAACCTTGAATGCCAATGGCCATGTGCTTATAGGACTCTAAGGTCCTCTTGACAACCTGACTCACACACCCGCCACAGAGCACTTTTAGCTATTAATTTACACTTTGTTTGAAAATGTACACAATGGAGTAAAGGGCCTGTTGCACATATACGCTGTCAACTGTGAATTAACATTAAGTATGACATATTTAATTTTTCCCACATATGAATGGTAGTTTACATTTTGAGGTAAAAGTGAAGGCAGTATTGTGTATCCCCAAAGTCTGTGCTCGTCTTTCGGGTGTGCTTACGTCTGATTGTCTCACTGCTTGTTTTTGTTGCCTCATCAGACTTTGTTGTGTTTCCACATCTCAGCAATTTCTTTGGTGAGTGCAATGTTCTAATAAATGAGAGCAAATAGTGAAAAAAATAAGAAGTTGGAATAAATTAAATAGTCTTTAAACAACCTTGAACGACAACCAAGTAGTTAGTAAAAGAACACGGTGTTAGTGTTTGGAAAAAGGAACCATGAGTGCCAAGTGTGAAGTATGTTCATTCAGCCATTCAACTCAGTCTGACACTCGCATCCCAGCTGCCTTTCAATGTGCACTTTCAAAAGTCTGTGCAACAAGACAAGATTGTCATGTGAGCCATCTAGCTTGCATCAGGAGTGAGTGAGAGAGTGTGTGTATGAAGGACAAGCTCGGTTTATGTGCTCCAGCCTCATTTTAATTACTGAGTGCACAAAGACAAACGCTGTTACTAGCGCCTCTCTGCCTCCAAAGCCAAACCTTGGCACTGAACTAATTGAGACAGGCAACCTTTGCCAACACAATCACACTTCAGTAGCTTTCCACCTGGCTTTTACTCTCACACACACGCGCACACACACACACAGAGTGCTCTCTATGAGCATTTCGGCAGACACAGTCTTTCTCCTGCCTTGTTTGTGTCAGCTGATGAACAGTAATAAGCGAATAGTGGCCTTGATTATATGTTAGTAAGTGGTGCTACAGGCTTCAGAAACACAGACGACGATAGGGCCTGAATGAATGAGTAAATTAACAGGCTGCGCTCGATGGAGAAGAAGACCGGGTCGTGAGCAGCTTTGGTCACAATGCAAACATACCTGACCCTCATTACAAACCATAACTAAGCTTGTATGCTAATGAACCGTTGCTTTGTGCAAGTGTGCATGGAAATGTCTCCATTTGAGATTCAGTGAGTACACGCCTTCAAACACACACATCGACAGATTGTGTCTGTTTCCACTGATATATTGCCAGGGTCATGCAAAGGTATTCTTACTCTTGACAGTTTACCCAGATGCAATTTTTACTAAGAGGGACTGATCACAACACGGTCACAGCAGCCGTTTACCAGTTCGACGGGCTGCACACCAAACCTGAGGGAGTGGCATGGGGTTGAACAGTCTGTGACAGACTGCAGGAGGAAAGCAGCGCGAAAAATGCCATGTGAGAAAAAAAGAAGCCGTCTCTCAGTTTATTCAGTCACTCTTAATCAGAATCAGCCCGTCATTACTACAGGACTACCAGGCACCTAAATTCATTTGCATTCAAGTCTAATGGCAAGAAGTTGTTGTGTGCACCAACAAATACCAGGCGGCATCTGTGAGTGAGGTGGCGGCTGTTAAAAATGCTCCTGCACTATGGTCTTAGTCTACAGCCTACAGTTGCTGACAAATACCATGTATATAAAGGCGTAGCATGCACTGTTTTGGTGAGGTGCGAGTGTGCGCCAACATGTTGGTCTGAGCTGGTGGAAATGCAAGTGAATATTATCCACTGGAAACACGGAGGGCCACACTGCTTTTGTAGTCTGTATCATTGTGTTTCATTAATCCATGTGCTTTATCTGTTTATTTCCTCTTGTCATTGTGCTTCTGTGGCTCCAAGCTTTTGCCGTCATTGTCCAGCAGCAGCAGCAGCAGCAGCAGCTCTGAGCCTTTGTTTGCAGCTCAGGTCGGGTCCTGATTTGATTTAGAGCTGATTTTGGGTGACGGGTGAGTTCTGGTAGGTGTGTGTAGAGGCTTAAAAACATTGCTGGTGCAGGACAGGCCGAAAAATTCAATAAGATATATTCAAATTGGCTTTCATTTTTGAAGTTTTCACACGTGTTTTATTTGTTCGTGGCATATGGGATGGATACTTGGCTGTTATATAGCTGCTTGGAAGACTTTTTTTTTGTTTTGGAAGGGCCACACACGGGACAGGACCCCTGGCTGTCTCAGGATATTTTACACGCTGCTTACTGGCACAGGGTATGCTACTCAGAGCTCCCTTTGTCTCTTAAGCACATCAAGGGGAACCCAAGTTGAAATCACAAGTAATTAACCTGTAATTCATGTGGCGTATATATCTAATGCTGATTTGACTGTGACAGAGAGTCAGACATCCAATTTAAAACATATGAGACCAGATTTGCTGATCTACTATTTCAGTCATTTTGTGACTAACAACTACTTATCAAACAGTTCTACATTCAAAATGACCATTGCTTGCCTTCAGCTTTCTTGTACATAATAAATATTAAAAATAGAAATACGAACCATAGAATTCAGCCCCCCTCACCACCACAATCACATATTTCAGGTAAATAATTAAATTGATGCAATGTGTGTCGTCATCTTCATACGATCGTACAATGATTGGGGCACTGGCCTCTGCTTTTTTCAAATGCACAACATTATCAATTAAGTGTGCAGAGCTTTTACATGTTCTTTAGTAACCGGGTTAGTCTGCTTTCTCCAGTAAGCTAATTTCAGAACTATCATGTTAACTGGTTGCCGATTTCTCAGCCATGTATATGTGCAACTGTCTTTCTAATCAGCTTGTACACATGTGCATGACAACAGACTACAGAGAGGCTGGATGAAAAGAGAGATTATTACACAGAGCAGTGCAGCGCAACCATGTATTTCTATCCAAAGTCCGACTAAATGCGAAACGAATACATAACAGCCTGTTGAAGTCTGAATCGGTTTCCATGGCTGAAAATTTGACTGTTTCTAAAATGTAGACACATTCGTGCTGTGAGTTTCTGTTTCATCTCATTTAATGAGACACAATGATGGAGTAGCACATTTGTCTACCCAATTGAATTGCTTAAAATCAAACTGATACAAGATGGGAATAAAATGGGCACTTCCTAAGCTGTTAGATGAGGTGCCTGTGGGAATTATGTGCTCAGTGACGCAGCTGTCACAAGTGGTTAAAATGGAGAACAGTTACCAGGTGACCTGCCACCACACATTCAACCTCACAACTCAGCCTGGCTCCCATGAATACATTGACATTTTGATTTAGTGAGCTGTTTGTGTGTAAACCAACCAAAACACACAAAGCACCCAAAATTAAAGGTGTGCCTTGACATTTGGATTTTCACCCCTGATATTTCTTAAACTGGCACTTACATTAATTCTTCAAGGACTTTCTAAAGGAACTGTTCAGCCTGAAACAGAGCTCTCTCAAAGCTAACTTAAATGCTGACAGTAAACCAAAGTATTTTTCTGCTGAGGTACAGCAGGCCTCCACTTGGACACCATGCTTTTATGTCCCAGCTCTATAGCATCCTAGCTCCACTGGATCCCTCTGTGTACAGCTCACTATTAATAGCAGCCACCTAGTGAATAGTCCCAGTCACCACCACCACCAGTTAGTAACCCGGGTGATTCAAAGGAACAGTTATTCCAAATCAACCCTTAAAATCTCTGCCCTTTACACTTCTCGCCAATCTCTAGTGGCGAGAAGCATTACCCCCACACTACCTATAGAATATATTTATAACCCCCTCTCGCCTAATCATTGGAGTTCAGAGTTCAGTTCTAGAGCACACCATTATTAATCTGATCTATCTTTGTCATAGCGTCTCAGCTTCTAAGGAGTTGATTTGGGACCAGAACTGCACCAGTGGTGTTTGGATGTTAAAAGGCCAACACAGCAGGTAGGAAGGATTCAATTGAAATTAAAGATAGTATAGGTGCAACCCTGGTTGAAACTAGAACACAATAATGTTTGCTCACGTCAGACTCCAGGACTGAACTTAGCGATGGTTTAGAGCAGAGTCTCCCTGCGAGGACTGGCCAGGACAGCCTTGCGTGGGTCCAAGGGGACTTCAGGATCCCTGCGTGACTCAGAAAAGGGCCTGCCTTTGATATTAACTGGCTGAGGAGCCAGGGACCTTGACTGGAAGCCTACAGAGGGCAGTTGTCTGGACACATGCTGGCTAGATTTTGGCTGGGAGTTTTTGGAGTTTAGAAGAGCTGGAATGGAAGTGGAAGTGGGATGGATTGAAGAGGTAGCCTGTTGTGCAGTGTAGGGGCTTGAATGAGGTTGCGCTGGCTGGGTCGACAATGGAGCATGAAGAATGGACTTGCGTTCTCGAGTGTTATAGTTGGGACAGAGGCTTTGGCCGAATTCAGGGGCAGTGTTGGGGCCGGGGCTATTGGCGGGGTTTTGGGCTGGGCTGCAGGGGGTACGCATACAGACAGGGACCCTGGCTCTGACAGGAGGATGGTCCAGAGAGTTAGAGCGCTGCACCACAGCACTGCTCTTGGCAGAATCACTCAAACTGAACGTGGAGGCAGAGCGAGACATCTGGAGGGGACACATATGGAGCAGGGATTTACATATCATGAAGAAACACAAGACAAGACAGAGAGAACAGACATGCTGAAGCAAAACAAAATGAAAACAAGGAGAGAGGAAATCCTGGGAAGGTACAACAAAAGACAGAAACACATCACGTCTTCATCTGAGAGAGGATAAAAGAGAACGGACGGAGAGAATAAATTTTACATAAGCACAGAAATGGCAGGCAGTATGCTTTTAGGCAGAACAGGGAAGACATATGCAGGAGGACATTTAAAATCACATACCTGGACAGACCAACACTGTGCTTTTCTCTCAAGTGTCAGCGACTGTTCACTAAGCTCATCCCCCAAACAACTACCAACCAATCATGGCCACGGGCATCACATACTACCAGCACATTATTTTGTAGGGTTACAGCAAAAAGAAGAAGGTAGCATTTCCCCACTGTGTGAAAGCTGGTCCTGGATGCTAGCAGCTCTGTATTGGATTTGGGTGAGTTTCTACTGTAGTAACCCAAGCCAAACATGCTATCCTCTACATGGATCATCCACTGATGAGGATGCTAACTTTTGCCTCAGACATGATAACATGTCTGTAACCATCAAAAGCCTCTTTGAGACCTTGTTAGTTTTTGTTTTAAGATGACTCAGCTGCAAACAGCACTTTCATCCAATTCATGAAGCTAAAATTAACATAATTGTCCAGCTTGAAATGAGAAGCCTGCTTTTGTCTACCTCTGTCTGAAATCAAAGTACCCATTGCTTGTTGTCCTCGTCGAGCTGTGTCTTTTTTCCTATGCCAGTACATTGAGTGCTGTGCTTAAACCTGAGTCAAATTCAGTATATGTGTGCACATACTTCCTCAGTATGCAGGTTTGTATCGGTTGCCCCACTTAAGTTCCTCTTCTTCAGATGCATTATCTGTTGCTGTGACTCACCTGCTGTATTTGTATTAAAGGAAGTGCCGCAGGCAATTTAAAGAAGAAAACACACTGTGCTTCCACTGATGAGTAGGAGTTACATGAAGCCGTTAACATACACATTGAAGGACCACTTCTGACAATTACATATTCATTTGACAACTTGTTAAGCTCAAATTGACCAAGGACATTATTGCACGTCATTCTTGCCTCCACAGATAAAAGGCCATATGCCATTCAGACAAAAATTTAGTATTCATAAAAAAAAAGTTTAAACATGTTTTGCAAAAGCTGGCTGAATGTGTTAGAATGGAATGGAATGCAAATGAGAAATGCAATCAATTCCTTCTTCTCTTTTCACTATTTGTGTATGATTTCTGCATTCTACAGCAGTCTCTACTATGCTAATCAAATCTAAATTTCTAAACTGTATTTAGTCAATTACTTTTTTGTGTTTTTTTGTTTAAATGTAAACATGTAAACTAAATCCCTGATTGATCTATCATAGCTGATGATAATGGCACCAATTCACAGCTGATTTTGGTTTACAGTCTAATTGGTAGATTGATAAATTAATGACAGTCACAATCATACGTAAAGCTTGTGCTTAAAGATGGCTGCTCTGTTGTTGCAGGAGAACCTCTCTGTCGCAAGACAACCTGTGAAACTGTACTGGACTGGTGAAGCAGGCAGAATGATCTATATGTATGTGATGACATGGTGTGTTACATGTTACATCATAGTTTGCTGGGTGCACATTGATATGTTGACACCGGTGTCAGTCTACACAGTCTGTCATGTGGAAGCAGAATATAAATGACACTTAAAGGTAGGACAACATTCAGAGACATATGGCCACCTGCGGGAGTGGAAATATGTTTTATGCATTGTGCCGTCTTTCAAAATGATTGAGATTTATGAAACAGAAGCATGTGTAGGCCGTGTGTAAGGCGTTCTGAATATAATATGCACATTTCTGTCTTTGTGACCAGAATCAAACTGGGGTCATTGTGGCTATATGGAATGCATCTTAACCACGAGACCAGTGGAGGTCCAGTCCCTGCCTAATCTTAACTAATATGGGCGAAAAAAATTCAAAAATGTGTTTTTGATATTTGTCTTTCGATTACTTTGCAATACAGCTGCCAAAACACTGCATTTACATCCTTGCATCACTGGAGTGTGCAAAAGCTTTGAATAATAGGGGAATTTGACTCTTCCTTCTTCTTCGAGTGGGTGTGAAGTCGAGGACGTCAACTTCTTCGACTTCACACCTTGTTAAATGAAAATACAGCATTATGAAATCAACCATTTAAACACTGGCCTTAAAGTGAAAGAAAATAAGTCAGGAAATTGCTAAAATAACACAGCACTACAAAGGAGCAATAAATGAAAATAATAAATAAAATAAATAAACCAGCACATTAAGAGCAGAAGCCCTTTTACTGCTCTTTAGTCAAGTTCAATCAAATGGACTGACAGACTGAAAGCTGCTCCATCATGGTTTGATGGAGAGATCAATTGCCTGGTTCTCAACAAAAGGAGAAAGAGATGGAGAGAACAGAAAGGAAATGCGGAACAGATGGACAGATAGATTGACAGAGAGACAGCCAACAGCCACCCAGTATTAATTGTGATGTGAGACATGGATACATTTTGGAAACACTTTTGGAAATTCACGAAACGTATCTTGATTATTGAAGGTAGTGTATATGAAGTAAGTAAACCAAGACAGACATATTGGTCTTTCAATCAAGAGGAACTTGAATATGAGAAAAGACTGTCTCCTTTTCTTCCCGTTTTTTCCAAAGTGTGAATGAATGATGTAATGTTAGATGCCATTTGTGTATTAGTTAGTCCTGACCAAGGTTAACAGATTGATTAAACAGATTGTTAAAAGAAAGCAGACACACTTTAAGTTAGTGTGGCTGTAACATCAGAACAGCTCATGTTCCGAACTGATGAACTCTTCAAAGAGGAAAACAGGAAGTTTGAACTTACAGCCAGCGTGGAGCTGCTGCAGATGCGGTTTTCACAACTTAGCCTCTGGCTTTTCTCATCTGGAGTACCATTAGCCATGAACGCCCTCTGGATCACACGCTTCGGAGTCTTTGTGAAAGAAAAAGCCCTCGTCACCTAGCGCACACACACACACACACACACACACACACACACACACACACACACACACACACACACACACACACACACACACACACACACAGAATTACAAAACACAAATGTTTGAATTCATGTTTTGTACATAGTTCTTCGTCATGGTATTTTTGCAGTGAACCTCTTGGATTCTTGTCTGTTTGCATGTAGTACCCATCACCGCTCACCGATTGATCTTTACTTCTTCCAAACACACAAGAACACATCACTTACAGGACTTTTTGTCAGAACTGCCTGTAGCAGGCATTACATGGTCAGAGCAACAACTGTAAAAGTTTTCATTAACAAAGTTTGTTAAAACAGTTTGTTCAATTATTAGAAAAAGGGTAATATGGCCAATTTAACATTAATTAGAATACAAACATCCAACCATACTCATGTCATAGGCCTTCTTTCTATATGGTTTAGTGATCATACGATGAGCAGATTTACACAATGTCTTAAACTTGATTACTCATTTTCTCCACATTTTGTATTAACAGAGGCTGATAAAGATATACATGTTAAAGACTTTAAAAAAACAACAGAAAGATTAACAAGTGTTTATTTTACGCAGTGAATGGGACACTTGACAGTACACAATAAACTTGAGCGTGCTCTCTGTTGAACAAACTGTCTCCATCTACATGACCTCAGACAGGTTTTCTGCATGTCTCTACTGATGTTTCTTGCTACTTACTTACAAACATACATGTTGACAGCATAATATCTGCAATAAACTGTTATCTGGCAATATATCAACCCAGCTGATTACTCTGTCAGGCTCTGTTAACAATGAAAGTTAATTTGTTGATGAAATTAAGTTGACAATTTCTTCCAGGCACTTTATCAGGTAAACACTTAAATGTTTTCAGATTGATTACTCTTACAAAATCTGAAAATGATTAGATTATCATTACTTCAGTAATCTGAGTGATGAAAATGGAAAAGTTTTGTTGCCTCACATTAGTATTCTAAAAGTCAGCCCTGACACTGTATGGACTGCATACAGTGACATGCAGAGATTTGGTCAAAATGACTGTTACTATGAATAGTTAAGTAAAGATGATGCATCCTTTAAGTATTTTAAGCAAGGTGACTTTTTGACTTATATCTTTTACAAAATGTAAGAGGCCCAGGCACAATGTTTGTACACTCTGGATGGTCAGTACTGGTAACACCTCCTTTGTCAAGTATCACAGCTAATAAAGGTTTTTTGAGTCTTTCAGTTATTGTTTGGGAAGCCTTCACCCATTCAGTCTTGCAAAAGGCTTCTGATTCTATAAGATTTCTGGGCTATCTTGCATGCACTGCTTTTTGAGGTCAAGCCACATATTTTCAGAGACAGTTAGTTCAGGGGACTGTGAGGGCCATGGCAAAACCTTCAGTATGCATCACAGGTGTGTTTTGGATCATTAACCTGTTGTTGAAGCCGCCCTCTCTCATCTTTTTTTCCAGATGGTGTGATGCTTGATTGCAGAGATTCCTGGTATTTAATTGAATCCATTGTTTGCTTTACCAGCTAAATGTTCCCTGTGCCACTGGCAGCAGTACAAGCCCAAAGCATCGATCCAACATCACCCTCGATACTTCCAGAGATTTTCTTTTTGTGAAATTCTGCATTTTCTGTTTTAACTTCTGCTGAATCTTCCTGAATGTCATTTGCAGTCAAACAGTGTCCTTCACCATTTGTATTCACTGCAATTTCTTAAGAACGCTATGAACTGAGAAAACAGCAACCTGACAGCTATCTTTGAATGCTATCTTCTCGTAGTCTTCTCCTACTTTGTAGACATCAATTACTTTAATTTTTCAAAGTGCTACGTAGAGGGTGACAGCATGGTTTCTCATTGCTGGGACAAGGTTTGAGTAGTCAGAGTATTTCTATTTCCAAAAGGTCAAAGGTCAGTGCAAACACACTTCTCTGGCTATTATTCAACACCATATCTCAGAACAGAAGGGAAGATTGTGACCATATTTCACATTTGGTCAGTTACTGAATTGGTGCCACTATTCTTGGGTGTCCTCCTTAAAACTGTGCTGATTGTAAATATCTTCTGTGCTGTCAGGTTGAAGATGTGTGAACATCCATGTTTTAGAATTTGCAGCTTCTTTGCAGCAGCATCCATATTTGAAGCATTGTAGTCTAACACAAACTCATTGGTTCTGCTGCTTGGTTCTTCTTAAAACTTGATGACATTTGGAAATCGGGTTATCTTTTACTCCTTTAGCTATTGACAGTGACAGAAATTTTGACCAAACGTTTGCATGCCAATGTTGAGTGGAGAAGAGGGAATTCTTCTGTGCTACTGTAGAACTGCAGTTGTTAGGCTATGAGTGTTCTGGCTTTCTCAGCTTCAGCTTCCACAACATTATTAACCTTTGTGTCAGCTACTGAGAAGGATCAGCATCTGACAAGTCATGCTTTTTATAAGAGACCAAACATTTAGCCAGTAGTTGTGCTATTATATGTGACTATTATGTGCTTTTACCTGTTTTATATAAGTCATACTCACATATGCAATGAAGACATGCAAACCTACTTCTTGAACAGATAACAGCTGATGACCTCTGCATATGTGGATGCTTTTTAGGTCACAGTATGAGGAAAAGCAGTTAACTTCTTAACGCAGAGACAGTCTGCACCAAAACCTTTCTTTGACCTCGACACCTTCAGTGCTCTCAGTTGTTCCCTCCAATATTTCTTTAAGCAGCTTTAAAATCAGATGAACCATTTTTCACACATTGTTTGACAATGTCACATATCTTTATCTGCTTGTTCCAAAGATTCTTTCAGGCAGTATCATGGCTCTGTTCTGTTAAATATTCAAATCCTTTTGCTGCCCACTCTGGATAAGCTGGAAAGAGGAACTAAAAAAACTCCGAGGCAGACTGCAGTCCCAGCCCATTGTTTTATGACTGCACAATTACATCAAAGGGAAAGGTCTATGCTAGATGTCTTGTGCGTAATTCCATTCATGCTCCCGTGTAATTCAGCATGAAATAATTTGAACATTTACCTCATGATCTGGACTACCATTTATAAAGTCCTGTGTCTCAACTAGGGCTTTACCCAAATGAGGACATTCAGGTCAACTCAGAATTGGCACTTCAGGTAGATATCTCTCTCCTGCACGGCTGCTGACAGCTCTGTCAGCCGCAGAGTCAATCAGACTGGACAGCAGTGCGGGAGGTTGTACCAGCGTCTGGTTCAAAACTAGTTTAGCTGACTTCACTGCATCAGCACCGGGCTTGAGAGCGTCAGCGCAGTCAACAGAAATGAGTCGAGCTGTGGTGCTGCCCTCTGTTTCAATCACCCCTCTATTTCCACCACACTTTGTTGTGTAGATGGATAGCTTTGAAAAGTGACTCAGTCTGTAAAAGTAAACAGCCTTATGCAGTAAAAGGAAGCCTGTAAAAGGAGCAGTTGGAAAGGTTTATGTGAGAAACCAAATCTTCTGCCTTTACCTTTTTAGAGGTCTTCTTGATGGCCCTGGAGGCTTTGCTTAGGGTACTGTCCATATCTTTGGTGCTGACCTGTAGTGAGTCTGGGTCTGTACACTGAATCAGATCCCCCTGGTTACAAGACAAAAAACAATACAGCCTCAAACTCAATATAATAAATCATGACCTGAAGTGTGCAATTCATGTAATCAATACCAATAGTTACATTACGCGATGCCGCACACACACATACACAGACAATCTGTAGTTCTCTCTCCTCCCTTACTCTGCAGAGGGCCTGTTAACAAGTGATGCTCTATCTCGTTGGTATTCACATTGCAGCGCTGACCCAGTGAAAACAGCATTAGGAATGCAGCTGCGAGAAGGCAGGCAGAGAGAGGCCAACATCGCCCCCTGCTGCTTGCTCTGCTAAACACAGCAGACAGCCTCACCTCCAAATCTTCCAGTAGGCTCAATAATCATAAAGCTTAATCAGGCCATAACAAGTCAGCTTTCCATAATTTCCCCAAACCATTACAAGATAAGGTAGGTGATTTATGTTTTTCTAACTCAAAAAATCCCATGAAAAGTCCAAAACCAGCAAGGAATTATATAACCAAATACATATGTAACTAAAAAGCATTGTCTGTGTAGCCTGTATTCCTGTGTGCACTGTTGTTGTCCAAAAACCATTAAAAATACATCGATGAGGGAAATGGGTGACATGGTCATTTATTACCACAGACACACACACACAGACACAGTAAGCTACTGTGTATTTGTACAAATCCTTCCTGCTGGTGGAAATTCTCACTAGAGCAACAAATGTGGATTAATCCAGAGCTGAAAATAGTCCCCAACAAATCCACTATTCCCTCCTGTTTGAGTAACGTTTGCTAAAGACTACAGGAGATGACTGGGCCTTTTAAAAATCAAAATCCACTTTTTGGAGTTGGTAAAAAATATGCCGAGTTGCTTTAGAATAATTGATCTTGGTGCCAGGTCTCATCTCAAGCATATATGGCCCACCTCCTAACACAGAGTACCTATTCGTAGTTTTGTTATTTGAATAGACATCGAAAGAGTGAGAGCATGTGATCATAACAGTTTACAGTGCTGATCACTGTTACCATGTTTCAGGCAAATGTATGTTCATTCTAACACTCATTCACAGCCCATATTCTGTCATTCTCCAGTGCTGAAGCCCAGCGAAACTAGCAGTGTAAACAAGTCCTGCTCTAAACCAGTGCAATTCAATCAATACCTCGAACACATTAGAATCCTCACAAGGGGAGGACTGATGGCAGGACTGTAGGCAAGGGGCTAAAACACACACAAGTTACAACACACACACAGATCCACTCAGGTTTTACACATAATATCAAACAGATTCAAGACCTGTGGTAATAACGGGACCTGACAGACCATATAAACCCATATGGGTCCCGGGTCCATCTGTGAAGACTTTTTCTGTTCCAAATTTTGCCACAATGCAATAATTGCCAGCAGTCCAGTGCTTTTTCCTGTGGCTTCAGGATGGTGACTTGACCAATTTGTTTTTGCAGGGGTTCTTTCAGTGTAAACTGCTGTTGACAGAGCTACCACAGCTTCCTTGCCTGCCTGCTGATCAGTCAAACTACCTACTTTCTTTGTGGTGTGTGTACGTGAGTGTGTGGTGACTCACCGCATCAGCCCTGCAGATGGTGTTGGCGACGTGGCGGCAAAGAGTTCGCAGCCAGGCGCTTTTAACTGTTTCCTCTCCGGCCAGTTGGAAGCTGAACAACAAGTTCTCCTGTTCAGTTGGAGGGCGAACCACCAGGGCGAATGCATTCACACATTCTGAAGGAAGGAAGTAAAAGAGCGAGAGATAGATGGACCGTGATGAAGTGAGAGAAAGGAAATAATGAACAGTGACAGAAAGAAGGGAGAAGGGAAATCAGCCAGTGAAGAGAAATTGAGATGAAGATAATGAGATAGAAAAGGATATGGATGATTGAGGAAGGGTGTTGGACAGGGAGAAAAGGAAGGGAAACAGATGGGAAGACAAGAGCAGACAGAAGCAGTGGAAGAAAAGAAATACACAAGACAAATCAACTTCAGCGCTTCATCTAAACTCCATAAACATCAATCATAGCTGGTCCCTGTATGAAAACAGCATCTGTCTTGAAACAATGTGTTCTCACATGAAACTACAGGGGCAGACAGAATAAAGGAAACACCATACTGTAAGAAACACTTGCTTTTGAACCTCCTTCACTTGTTCCTGTCAGTGTATCCTGAATGTGGGATCTTGAAGCTGTCCTTAAGCAGGAAAAACTCCAGGACTTTGATTAAAGGAGGGAGATATCCACTTTAATGATACTTAACCCTGCTGCTGAGGAAGCTCATAGAAAGATGTGTGGTAATGTTTATGGTGTCATCTCTGTTTGCCGTCCTGTGCCTTTTTGCTGCCCCACTTCTCCTCCCATGATTTAATGAAAACGGCTTCATCAGCATTGGTAGTTCTCTTGTTGCTTAATTCTGTGATGCTGATATGTTATCATTTAAATTCTGTTTTCATTTCCCACTTTTACCTATTAAACATTTGTGTTGTGACAGCAGCAATAGGAGAGCAGATTACTGTCAAGCCCTGCAGGTGTAGAGTGTCACCGTTAGTGGTTTAATCACAAATCACTGAACAGGAATAATTACCAGTTTGAGGGTCTAAATTCTAAATGTGAAATTTATGCTTTAAATAGTTCCCTCAAAAAAAATCCATAGACAAGAGAAGTGTCCATGGCACGTACACTTTCTACTAACAACATGTCATATTAGACAAATGAAAAAAAGTGCAAGCTCTTTATTACTCACTATACAAGCATTGAGTGTTATAATATCCTAATGCACTTTTATTATGATATAATTATCTTAAAAATCATAGAAGCTGAAGATAAACTCATTTGTACATGAAAGGAGGGCTGCTGATTTTTTCCTGCATCACTGTGCTTTCAACGTATTAAAGCACATGAGTAAGGGATGTTTTAATGGTCAGTATGGACAGCAGGAATGATTACAGCGAGCAAACCCTGTTTCAGCTGATTTCACGAACTGTGAACTTACCCGTGGATGTTTTTTTATTTTTTAAAATGTCTTCTTGTTGGTGACTCAAATGAAGCCTATTTGATTCAGCTCCTAATCAACATTCTTAATTCAAGAAATTACTAAAGTGACATTATACTTTATATAATACACCTAAAACCAAAAAATACACCTTGGAAATGAATGCCTTTTAGCAGCTGATCTCAGAGCATGGAGCATCTTTGAATGAACATACTCAGAACTGGCTTCTACCACCAATTGTGTTCAGATAAATGCAGCAGACATCTTGGAGTTGGTTTGTTATTGTCAGTGCTATATTATATAGAGACACTTTTTGGATATTCAAATAGGGTAAAAACTGAGAACAAAGAACACTCTCAAATGACATGGAGGTGAAGTAATGAGCAGTATGTTGTCACTGTGTTACCCTCTGTGTCCTGCAGGTCCAGAACTCTTCGAATCTGGGACAGCGGCATCAGTGCAATGTGTTTGAGCGGTGGCGGTGGTCTCGTCTGTCCCAGCGGACTCTTGAATGTATTGATCACCTTGTGTCGCTTCCTTGCAATCTGCAGTGACACACACACACACACACACCCCCAAACTCAAAGTCAGACAACAACTTTGGGGGTTTTTGTGAAGAAAGGTAAGTTCCATAAAACAACCCCATACATGATTTGAGAGTGTGTGTGATTTTGAAATGAGTGTGGGTGCACTTGGCAGTGTGTTATTGGAGCTGCTATTGGTACTTGGTAATAAATCAATGAGGCCTTCATAGAGGTAAATGATGCAACTCATTAATGCCACATTAATTAGATGCTGAGAAAGACAAAATAGAGAAGGAGAAAGGGAAGAAGAGAGAGCTGGAGGAGAGGATGAAACAGGTCACTACATCATTGGTCAGTGTTATTTTGGCATGGTGAGAGATGAGGGTCAGAGAGAGCGTTTACATGAATGCAAGCGTTAGTCAATGATTAGTGATGATGGAGGCGAGTGGTTCGGCCACCCACTCCAACACAACATTCACTCAATATACATAGAAGGCTACATGGAAAACTGTCAGAAATCCACGTGTGTGGCTGTTCCACACACATATATACACACACACACACACACACACACACACACACACACACACACACACACACACACACACACACACACACACACACACACACACACACACACACACACTCAGTGGGAGGAGTTGCTGACACTCCTGAATCAGTGCAGCCACCCACCTCATCTCTTCCATGTTTGCCTGCCCTGCTCTGGTCCTATGTCACCCCTAATTAAGACACACACTGACTGTGTCAGCAATGACAGACTGCACACACATGCATCGATTACCTTTTCAATCTTGCTGCTCTGCAAAACGCCCCTTTCCTCCTCACCACTAAATGTGCACATGGATCTCAGCATGTGTTTAAGAGCCAGCTGAGATCCATGCTGAGTCTCCCTCAACAAACAAGCTCCAGAGGAAGAAAAACAAAGGAGATGCAGGTATAACATCACTGGCTGAATAATATCGCAGTTTAAATTGATGACTCAGCTTCAGGTGACGCAGCAACTTGTAATTCTATACATACAATATTGGGTGTTGTTACACTTGATTACACTTAACTTGAGTTTGCCACTGAAAGGATGGCTGCTTAATTTTCTAGCTCCCTGACATTTTTGTGAAATAACCCCAAAAACCTTTGGTTCTATCAGTCCCAGTGCACATTTTGTTCAATAATGGAGAATGAAGTTTCTACAAGAAGGCAAGGCAGCTGAGGCAGCTCTTCAGGCCTGTATACACATTGTCAGGTTGGTCCTGAAGCTAGTCTGTGAAGTATTGTCGACAAACTTCAGAAGCTCAGAAGAGACAACAGGGAACAGCTCTCTGGCATCAAATAAGAACTGAAGAGGCCAAACTACAGACTAGATGAAGCAGAAGGGAGAACTGATGAAACAGAGACAGAGACCTTCTTCAACCAACATCAATGCTATTCAAGCAGCTAACGCAGTGCAGACCAGGGGTGTGGAACGTGGACAAATCATTTAAGGATTTAGAGAATATCCATAATAAAAAGGGCACCATAAAGGTTGGTTTTCTGGATAACTTGTTGAAAAGAATGCTTGATCTCCCTATGACAGGAAGCTCAGAATTCTTTCCTCATTGTTTTCCTTGGTTTTAGCGATAAGACTGAAAATAAAAAACATTCTTTCACGATATCTCTTCCTATTTCAAGCACCTACTGTAGAAATTTGAAAATAGAACTGAACTGAATAAAATGATTTCCAGATTTATTTGGCAGAGGTTAAACTCAAAACACTACAGCTTCCAATAAATGGAGGAAGGAGGAATGGTACTAACCTATTTTAAGGATTATTTCATGCAGCCCAGGTTAGACTGTTAATTAACATGTGTATCAAGACATTTCACACCAGGTTGAAAGACACTGAACTCTCCATGCCCCAATTCATGCAGCACTGGCCCACAAAAAAGTGGCAAGATTTATAGATAATGTGGTACAAAATCCATGGATCAAAGTTCAATTAAACATCTGCAATATGACAAGAGTAAAATATAAACTAGACCATATATTACAAGTAATTCAATGGTACGCTTCATATGATCCAAGGATCAAGCCCAATAAAATGGATCACAGGCTAAAATCCTGGATCACAGAAGAAACAACATTCTACTCCCTAACAGAAAAGGGACAACGTGTAAGACTTGAAAACCTGAGGAAAGAACAGCATCTTGAAAAATCTGATTTTTACACAGAGGTGCAAACTGGATGAAAAGATTAAAATAATACTGGGGTCAACTGAGACATGCTGTAATAGCCTTGTTGCCTGGCATAAAGTCAGACTGTGAACACAGTGTATTTGAACTTATGTGCAAATGTGGATGCTTTCAAAAAGATTCTTCAGTGAGAATACTAAATTGCATAAAAGAGAGCGATGGCAAATGGTAACTGTAAAATAGCTGAGCAAGGAGGGAGCAGCGGGGCAGGTGTTGCTCCTCAAAAGTCTAATGACATTTTACAATCACAGCGACCTCAGCAGAGACAATATCGCAATGAGTGGATGTGCAATTCTGCATTTTATCTCTGTCATGTCACCATGAAAACCATCTATATACCACTATTAACAGTTATGTCAGTGTGACCATGTTGGGATGCTACAATGCCGGCAATGAGAAACCTTGTTACAATGCATGTCTCAGAGTCCGATGCATCTCCCTCTCCCACTCCCTGTCCAGGAAATGACATGACCCATAGAACAGCGTCCACACTGAGTTCATTGTCTTCTGATATTTAACTGGACTCTAAATACCATTATGAGGCAACTGCCACCAACACTCATTCAACATAATGCAACAGCACAACAGCTAATCAGAAGAAGGGTAAACTCTTCAACTCTGCAGTCATTAAATGCAAGAGGTGGAAATTCTTCCAAACTGTCAATCAGGCACAAAGGCTGTGGGATCTGTGAGCAAACCCAGGGGATTTCTTGGAGGGCACATAAACATTCAGTGTTGCTGGGAAAAGTGGCCAGTCAGTGGCCGTGGTTTTTGATTGACATAGCTTTGACATTTTGGCCGGAAATAAATTCCATTTTTACTTCTCCATTTTTCAATTCACATCACCTCCTTTTTTATCAATTCATTTTTTGTTACTTCTGCCCTTCAGACATCCCATGCAGTTTGGTTTCAGATCTAACCATTCAATGGAAACTACTAATTGCTTTCTCCATGTGAATATGAAATCTGAGTGTTGGGGCGATTTTCTTAGTGTGACATTCCACTGGGCACGGCTGGGCCATGTTCTGACTGCAAAGCGGTTTTGTTCCATCCTCTGCACAGCTTCAAACTCCATTCAGAAGATTTCAGTGGCAGAGTGTTTTGCCTACCAGATTTTGTTGGCTTCAGTTTTTTTCTGGTCATTTTCTCTTGATATTTATGCTTCTTCCATAGGTAAGTAGGCTACGTCGATAAACGGTTTCTTTTTTTTGTTTGTTTTAACTGTGTTGATTGTTGCAGCATGCATGGGGTGTTTTATTTAAAGAATTAACTGGGTTCTCTGTGTCGTTCCTGTGTCTAACTTCCAGTCTGGCTCGATCTGCTCGGCAGTTTGACAAGTCACGTATGCTCTGTGGAGATCAGCTTCTGGAACGCTTCTAAAACACGCTACATTGCTTCTGGTGGAATGACAAGCATCGTCTAGAATGGCCACGATCAGCTTCGTTGGCCACATCGTGGCCGTGTCCAGTGGAATTAAGGGTTTATATCTGAAGACAGCTTTTGACATTGTGAATCATGGTGGTCTACTTGCCAAGCTTTTAATGTTCAGCTTCTCCCCTAATGCTATTAAATGGATGCAATCCTATCTGGAAGGCAGAGCACAGATGGTCACAATAAACAGTGAGCTGTCATCAACCCTTAGATGAGACATCAGTGTACCTCAGGGCTCAATTCTGAGTCGCTGGCTGTTCAGCTTCAGCATGAAAGACCTCCCCACTGAGTGCAATGACTCTGAGATCAAATATTTGGAGATGACACTGTCATTTATGTACAAGAAATGACCAAACAGCAAGCTGCATGTGATGGCCTATGTCGCAAAGTGGCTTAATAACTCCCATCTTCATTTAAATATAAAGAGAACAGTTTGTATGCTCTTCACCAAGACATCCACAGATAACCTCATACACAATGTTTATGTTGCAGGAGAAAGCTGACTGTCTATTAATGTGGGCTCTCGCTGCAACTTCAAACTGTATGAATACATAAATAAATGTATGGAATGAATAAAATAAAACATTCAAAATTACAGGCGACTTCATGGCCGCTATGTTTCACAGATTGAATGTAAAAATGCTATCACAAACTGAGCCTAAAATGCAGCTTTAAGGCTGGGTCATACCAGAAATTCTATGTGGTTTAACAAGCTTGGTGAAGGTGTGGCTACTCGCAGGGATACACGCTAGCTCCAATCAGTCACATAGCTCGCCACGCTTCTTTCTGCTTTCTTGGTACTGCGCCACTTACTTCCCCATCAATTTGTTCTCATGATTGTACATCATGTCAGTCATAAGGCCTTTAATTGAAGGAGGAAAAATGCTAACTGCCAGTCTCCACCTTCACTGATGGCCAGGACAGTGTTTCCATTAACCATTAACAACAAAAACCTACTGGTGTACAGGTTAATTTGCATATATGTATACACACACACACACACACAGACACACACACACACACACACACACACACACACACACACACACACACAGTGCTCTGCCGTATGACTGAGACCTATACGTTGCAATCAGTGTGGTAGCCAGTGAGGGAGAAGCATGGTACCTCGAGATGAAGTACGTAATGCCATCAAGAGCTACTTGAAATTGAAGTGCACTGGGGAGGAGAGGGATGAGCTAAAAATCAGGGCACACAGGCTAGCTCTGACCACTGCCCGCTGGAAGGCTCTAACAAATGCAAATTACATCAAAACTATATGTCAGTTCATCAATGCTGACTGGGAGCAGGGTTTCTGTTATCTGGTAACTACCATTTTTACAGAGTGGGGGTGTGTGGGGTGAATATGATGTTGCCTTGTAGTTTGGGAGATTTTTTTACTGAATTTTTGGGGGTGTCTAGAGGACAGAGTTATTTAATTTTTGTCAAAATGATAATAACTTATGTGCAATGAACACCATAAAATGGGACCAGGATTAATAGTATCATAAAGTGACTACTTTTATTAACGTATTATCTAATGGAAATAGCAATTCGAAATAGTGGACTTTGCTACAAAATTTCACTGTTTTAAATGTTGGTGTGACCAAGCCTTTAGAAAAAAGAATATATATACATACACACACACACACACACACACACACACACATATGTATATACATATATATATTCAGATGTTCATGTAAGGTTAAAGCTAGGTGAAGATTCAAGTACAAGAAGGGTTAAAGATCAGGGCTATCGGTGAACCTTCCAAATAGAGTATGGTAAGACAGGTAAATTAGGTGTGAATATGTTCTGTGTCACGTTTATAGGTGTTTGTGTGTATTCTCACCTCAAGACAGTCATTGAAGAGGAACAGCGTGACATGTTCTCCACGGTCACATGGCTGATCTCCAAGGGCGATTGTTTCTACTCTGTAGACCAGACTTCGATGAGAGGAGAGCAAGTTGGCCTGCAGGGAAGACAAAGTGTAGAAGGTAAGAAGAAAAAGATATGTGAGAGAGAGAGAGAGAGAGAGAGAGAAAGAGAAGGAAAAGCAAAAATGAGACAGTAATATTGAGAAAACAAGGCATAGAAGGTGAAGGAGGAAATGGGATGATGGGCAAAAGGCAGAACACACCCAACACAATGTGGCACCTTTTCAAAATTCCAAATTATTTCTTGATATCATTCGACATTCTCATCACGATTAATTGTTAAATTATGCATACAGCACTATCAAAAGGAAACAAAAGTATGTGTAGTGGAAAGACTTTGTACTGGCTTCCACATCCTATACATTTAATGTCTACTACCTGTATTTTTAAATCAGGATATCCTAAGTTTTAAGAGCATTCATACAGATATTCTTAAATGACAAATGAGTAATGACTTATTTAATGTCTCACAGGTCAATAAAACTGCTTGTTGGAACAGTTTATTGATGACTTGTTGACATCTGGTGAAGATCAAACATCATGGCGTCACTATGAGCTAATAAATACACTTGAATATGTAGGTATGGCTTGACTGACCTGTACACAGTCTACAACAGGTCTAGTTCAGTTTGTCACATGTCATAATATGAAAAATAAATTATTGCTGTAACAGAGCCACAGACATGAAACAACAGCAATCCTAAAACTTACAGGACAGCCATCAACTTCATAAACAACATCAAAGATCTGCTTCTGGCCTTCAGTCTTCCTCTTGTCCTCGTTGATGTGACTGGTGGGGAGGGAGAGGAACAATTTTAATAATCCATCACTTGTTTAAGTTGTTCATCAAGAAAAAATGGCAAACATGTAACATTTGTTTGTTCTCCAATGTGAAGATGTGAACATTTTTGAGTTTTGGACTGTTTGTCGGACAAAAGAAGCGATTGAATGACATCTTGTTGGACTCTGTGAAAATTGTAATCTCTGCTGTCATAAAGTCAGGTTAAAATAATTCCAGAGCAAGATTTGAAAATATTCTGGCTCTCCATGATGCATCTCTGACCTCTGCCCTCTCCCAGTTCAGTGAATTAAGGGTTGATTTCAACTACACCAGAGTTGGGGCCGATTGATGGAACATTAGAAAGATGAACCAATAAGGCTTGAGTGAGTTTGATTTTGTTTCTGTCACGTGTGAATGAAGTGTGTTTTAGGAATTAAAAGCAGTCTGGTGGCTTTGGTGAGTGCAGAAGAGCAGCTGTTACTGGTTAAACAAAAAAGATTTTAGTCTTTAACAAAAAAGGTCCATCTCTGTAGGGATCTTACTTAGAACAACAATCTGACCCCTGAACACTTTTACTGGACGCGCATTGATGGTGCACAGCGGCCAGAGGGATTTCATCGTAGCCCATTTTGTGGATGGAAATACTGGAAAAACTTCAAAAATTGTTGTCTCCATTAGTCACTTGGACACAAGAACATGGGAAAACAAGGTCCATAATCAGATAATATGCATTTGGAATTTTTCTGGGATATTGAAATCTACCACAACATGTGGACCAGCACCAACTGGAAACCACACACAATGTCACTTTCATTGATTGAAAATTAATTTCAGGACAAGCTGATATGAGCGAATAATTCCCTACCATGTATATGTGTGTATAGGTATGTTTATGTTGAGCTAATGTACAAATAGCATGTCTCTCTTTCTATTAGTTTGCCCTCTTATGGACATAATGGGCAGAAATATTTGAATGGTGTGAACCTTTTTTGAACTTTTTTTTTCTCTTAGAGGGAATAATCAAATGTCATTTTTGGCCAAATTTGACAGCCCCACAAATGTATCATTATTATTCTTACAATTGTAAGTTTGTAAAAGCCATGCAGTAGTTTGGACTACAGCTCAAAGGATTTGAGCATAGTGTGACACAGCACTGAATATAACCTCACAGTGATCTGAAAATGGACTGACACATCAAGTACTGATTTAAAGTTAAAGTCTGGTATCAGATATGTCAAGGCTTTAAAGAAAATCTTTGAAAAAACTTTGAATAAAAATCAAAAATGGTCAATTATTACAAGTTCAACATACACAATGGTCAAGACTTTATATGATAAGAAGAGTTCACATGAGTTTTGGAAATGATCAAACAATGCTCGCTGTGTGATCATCACTAAAGAAAGGGTGAAGTCATGCCAACTCACGTCATGACTTCTTTCAGAGACTCAATTGCTTTCTCCAGTGTTATCTTGTCTGGGTTGTCATCTGACGTATGCTTCTTTATATCTGAAATGGTGGAAGAAAGGTAAACTTTATTAAGAAGCAGAAAGGCAGGAAGAGATGAAAAACATGGAGAGAAAGGTGAGAAGAAAAGAACAGAGGAAAAGAAATTACAGACGGTATCAATGGGAGATACTGGAGGAAGGAGGCAGGTGTGGAAGGAGAAAGATAAGAGGAAAAAGACAAGGAGGGATGTAATTAGCTCAAGAAAGTTTTTTTCTTCACTGTTTTTAAAAGGGGTATGTATGTGTGTTACCGTTAAGAAGAAGGGCCACGCTAGGCAATCTCTGTACAGGTCGAATGAGCAGCTCCACCAGTGTCTGCCTGCCGCACTCTGGCTTGGCCTGGTTGATCTGGAAGATGTGGAATGAAGATGTGGGTGTGACAGCAGTTGTGTATGCGTAAACTTAAACGACACATTGAAACAAAGGTTTGCACTGTAAGCCAGACCTCAGCAAAATGAAGGTCAATCTGCTCAGGTGTATATGGTCATAGCTCCAGTATTTTCTTTATAAGTGCTTTGCCAGAAATGTGCAGTGTGTCACTACTTTGTGCCCTTTTTAATGGCCAAATGAGTGAACGGGCTACATATGATGGACACAATACAATGTAATACATATTGCTATATCAGTCCTGCAAAATACACTGCACTACCTTCTTAAAGTTTATTATAATTCTTACGCTGAAACAACTAATCGATTAAAATTGATTGTAAAAATGACTGGAACAGTGGCAACAAACTTAAACTTCTAAAACCTATTTAGTGTAAGTTTCAGTTACTTTGGATGGAATTACTTTAAAAACAATGATGCATCACCATGTGTCACAACATTACTTTCTCTGTCTGAAGTCTTTTGTCATGCACATGAGTGTTTATGGTAAAAAGCCAGTTTCAAATCCAGATCCAGACATCAGCCTTCTCCAGAAGAAATCGAGCTGGGAAATCAGAGTATCCAGATTATGAGACCAGGCTTCTCATTTACCGACTGCAAGGTTCTTTAAAAAACATTCACTGCCACTAGATGACGCACTGAGGCACCAGCTTCTCAGATGAGAACAAACGGGTGCATTAGCTTTATTAGGCAAACACATACAAAACATATGCACAGGTCTTACCTTGAGAAAGGCGTGGAAGCGTGGCTTTTGCTTCTCACACCGAACAATAGTCTCCTTGCTCATTTCAAAAAAGTTGACAAAGGGTGGGTAGGCCTTCACCAACTCTCTAGACTGGACAGAGAAAAGATGAGGACAGGTCAGAGGAATTGAGAGGAAGATCCACACAGATACAAGAATGAGGTTCCACATAGAGGACTGTTTAAAGTTTTTTTCAAACTCCTCTCTAGGAATAATCTGCAGTGCCACCATACTGACACTCTCTCTGTAACTGGGTGGAAATTCTCAATACTGACCCCATACCTAATTCTTTTTTTGAGTAATTAGTGCTTTTACTGTAATAAGAATTTCAGATCAGCAAATCAACTTTGTACAAATAAATAATGAATAAATAATAAAAACAATTTTATAATCAAAAAATAACTCAACCCACAGCACATTTCTCAACCACATGAAACATTCAGTGTCCTCCATTGTGTTCTTATTATTAGTGTAGCGTAGTTCATTGGTTAATGTGTGTGCGTAGAGAGTGTGTGGTTGAGTGAGTGACAGAGAGCGAGTGGTAGGAAAGTGTCAGTGACTGCAAGTGCAGCAGAGGAAAAGGTTAGCGGTACGTTGTCCATCTTCATGTCAGTGTGTCAGTGAATAAATGCTGCAGCTTCTCAAGACCAAGAAAAGTCAACGAAGGGGGTTTCAAGAGTCTGTCTGCAGTGGAAACGCAAAACAGATCATGGGATTCCGTACATGTGGGGATAGTTTAGGAGTTTCAAGGGAACTACACTGAAAGTGTTTGGATGAACCGTGGTTTTAGAGTCTGCAGCAGATGAG
This sequence comes from Chaetodon trifasciatus, assembly GCA_037975065.1. Lineage (NCBI taxonomy): Eukaryota > Metazoa > Chordata > Actinopteri > Chaetodontiformes > Chaetodontidae > Chaetodon > Chaetodon trifasciatus. The sequence goes on along the minus strand of JBBMOE010000026.1, from coordinate 3,205,136 downwards.
TGTATATCAGCAACAGCATACAGAAGCATATGATGTAGAAGTGGCACGATTTCCATCTAAAATCTACCCAAATTTTGCATTTTGGTCATCAAAATCAAGAGCAGGCCAGGAAATTACCCCAGTATTTTCTTTTTCTCTCCACACCTGCCAACCTGTGTCCAGGGTGTGGCCAAAGGGAAAAAAAAAAAAACATTTCAGAGGACACAGTGTAGCTTACCAGCCGCCAACTAGTTGTAAAACATAAGCCACGTCTCTGGAGCCTGCGTCAGGAGGAGGAATAATCCAGTGGATTTGTGGATTTCACAGTCGGAGTTTCTCCAGGAGTTGCCCGTCATTACAAACTAAGGCGAACACTGCAAAGCTGACTGACTGATCAGCGATACCGTGTGTACCTAGTGTACATTACATTAAAACTCACTGTAACTGAAATACAAATATAGATGCTGCAATTTTAATCTTTATTCCCTGATTTGATTTGGTTTTGTGGTGCCATGACCTGGATTAAATTGAACTGTTTAGTGGTCGTGGGGAACACTGCCGCCTCACAGCTAGAAGGTCCCAGTTCGAATCCCACTGTGGGCACTGGTGGTGTGTCCTCCACCATGCCTTCAGTGCCTGCTGCTCGAAGAAAGGGGCCTTTCTGTGTGGAGTTTGCATGTTCTCCCCGTGTTCACCTGGGGTATCCTCCATAAAATGTACCCCCACTAAAAACATGCAAGAAGATCACCACCTGACCAATGGTGACGAAGGAGAACTGGGCCTCCGGGCGCCACTGTCAGCTGGCAGCCCACCACTCCTGGTCTGCCGCGGAGGGAGGACGGACAATGGATGGGTCAAATGCTGAGAAATAATTTCACGCATTCTGCATGTTGTTGTGTGTGTGATAAAATAAAGTATGTTTCTTCTTCTTCTTCTATTCTGTGGATTGAACTCTGAGACAGTGGGACGCACAAACATGTACACCAGGATTGCTTTGCTGGCTTTATGGAATACACCTATTGAAAACTGAAGTGAGATGTAGTCTATTTATTTTTGTAGTGCTGGTTTTGGTGACGTATATTCCATAGCTACTTCCTATTTGCTTTATTCTTTTGTACGGCCAGTGGTTAGTGTCAAACATGCAATAGTACATTTTATACATTACAGCACAATTCCACAATATGTTTGTACTTTCTTGTACCAAAAGGCAAATATGCAGGGACACATCTGTTTGTACTCACATATTTGAGAATGATGTCTCCTACACTCCTGTCCTCTGACCAGTCTGACAGGAGCTCCTCAAGGTCACTCTAATGAACAAACCATCACACACACAAATAAGTCAACAAACTCTCAATCGCAAAAATGCGGTCAAACCTGGGTTGTCATAGAAACAGCTGAGGACACTACCTTTATTCTGGTATGAACCTCGTAGATGTCTGGTATGCTGCCAAATATGGTCTTCACTTCTTCTTGGGCCAGGATGGGTCCGCCCACCTGCCCCTCTTTTTCCAATGGAAGCTTGAAAAGCTTCAAATAAGAACAGATATGAGAGAGGCACACAAACACTGGCTCACAACACGTTCCAAAACATCAATGAGCAATACTCAAAGAGGCTTTCAAAGGCATCAGTAATACAACACGTTATTTTCGGACAATAAAAATATGCATCTAATGTGTCTACACACTGTGTCACTGAACAAGGTGTTAGCACCTGAGGATGGTTTCACTTAGAGTTCATATTGTTAAAGAAGACGAAGACAAAATATGCATGTCAGTGACACGAAGACAAGATGATGACAAGATGGCGCCAATGTCATTGAATACTAACTGTGATTTATTAACATGCAATACTGTTGACAAAAAAGACGAGACAGAGTTAGAAAGAAAAAATTACTTCACCAAAACCTGCCAAGACAGAAAGAAGAGATGAAACACTACAGACTGTCTTTTTCCAATGCAGCACTTCAGTTTCCTGTACTGTGTGCCTTATATCAGGACAACACGGCAGCACACAATGAACGCAATCAGGAGACGGTGAGCGTGTGTGAGAGAGAGAGAGCTGTGACTCTTCCATCAATGGAAGAGTTGATTATACACTGGAGCGAGTGTGTGTGGGCTGCCGGTGCCCTCTATATGCGGGGAGGATGCTGACGTGAGACTGCAGCGAGTTTGAACTGTTTGAGAAACGCTGATGTTACAGCTGGATTGCAAGTTTATTTAAAGCAGCAGTCAGAACTTCAGTAGAAAACGAGTGAGCTAACTAGCTAAAAGCCATGCACCTTGCAGTCATAAACAAAAGAGGATTCCAAAAATGTTGGGATGCAATGTAAAACAAAAATAACACAGAATGGATAATTTGCTAATCCTGTTTGACATAAACTCAAATGAAAACAGTAAAAACGCTTACTAATTAAAAAAACAACCAAGAGCAGTAAACATGATGTCGTAGAGACTGACAGTCAGCTCATTCATTGGTCAGTTTTGTTGAAAAATCAAACTCCTTGAATTGACAGACAGCCATACATGGTCAGCTTTGGATCAGGTTCAATCTACTACAGGACCTTAAAATCATATCATATGTGCTTACAGATGTAAATCAAAAATAGTGAATAACATGATTTGGCTCTCCACTGATGGCGTGCCATGTTAGCGTCATACACACATAAGCAGCCAACCTGTGTTAATGTTGTATCATGCTGAAAAATGACATCTAACTTGCAGCCTACTGTCTGCTGTCGATCTGAACATAGGTTTAAAATATCTGCTGCCAATGGATGTAAGTTGAAAAAGGGAACTGCTGCGCTCACAAATATAGATCAAGTATACTTTCTCTTCTGCTAGCAGTAAAATGAAAAAGTGAAAAAGGAGCATGGATTGACTATGAAATAGGCAGTAATCAACAGCACTACAACTCATGCCTAGCATGCAGTGATTACTAAATGCCTGGATTATGGAGTCAGTCTCAACTGTGCTTTCCTGTGATAAATGGCCCAGTAGTGGAGCAACAGCAGCATTTTTAAGGTAATTTAAGCAGCATGTGAGTTAGTTTTTAGTGTAAAGGCTTACAAAACACCACAGGGCTAACCTTGTATTCCCAGATTTTGTGAAGACTAACCAGATTTTTGTGAGGAAAAGGAGCAGTGAACCCCAGAAGAATACAACAGAGAAGACAGATGGAAGACACAGGAGAGGAAGATGACAACATTTGAGGAAAGCTGTTTAGACAGAAACACACAGAGCGAGAGAGGAAGTCGAAGACTGAATGAAAAAGAAAGAGTTAAAATGGAGGAAGAAAAATAGTTAAGAAAAACAGCAAAAAGAGTAAAAGAGGTGGGAGACAGAAAGAGAAACGGGCAGGCAGGTCATTTTCTCCCTCACTGGTCAGCTGTCTGACTCTCTGCTGGGACCAACTGATAAGAAAGGCCAAGTGAGAGCATGCAAACACACACACACACACACACACACACACACACACACACACACACACANCACACACACACACACACACACACACACACACACACACACACACACACACACACACACTTAATGATTGTAGCTTAGCCTCAAACTGTTGTCAAGGGCAACTGACTGGTCAACCTGTGAAGGAGTGTTAGAATTGTCCACATTGTGCGAACACACAGACACACACTGCTACCTGTAGGATGGTGCTTAAAATGTCTACATAGTTGCTCTCGGTTTGGTAGAGTTCCTTGGAGACCTGCCACCTGGCTGACTGCTTGGAGAGAACGGGAGTCGAACTCTTGGATGGCTTCGAACTCTCTGGAGGAACAAGACAGGCAGGGAAGAAGCCAAGCTGTTAACACTGCGCTGAAGCATAGTCAGACACTGCCAGGTGGGTTTTTTAGCAATCAGAATGAAATTAGAGCTGAGTAACAGTAGCAAATTGTAAAGAATTGTTTAAATGTCCAAGTAAAAGCTACAGTACAGACTACTGGTACATGACGTGGAATTTGACAAATTAAAGATCTCGAACAACCTGGTATCACCAGTTTCTCATTCACTTATCAAATTCAAATTCCATTCAATCCCTTATAGAATCTAATGACACTCAGCTTTGACCAAGTGTCAGTTACTACAGTTAAATGCAATTATGGTTGCTTAACTTCAAATATTAATAGAATATGCCTATATATCTACTCTCTTTCATTAGACATGACATGATCAGCATGGGGTCACCACTGACAAACAATCTAAGGCTTTAGTTAAGTGCAGACACTGACCTGCAGAAAGCACTTTAACCAAACAACAAATTTAGCTGCATCTCTTAAAATCTGACAAGATTTCATTTCAACCAGCCAAAGCAATGTCTGTGCAGGCTAAAAATAACAAGTGTGCTCCAAAAGCATTTGCTACGTTACATTACTGTGCTGAGAAAAAAGAGGGAGGCGAGATGTGATCTTCCAATAGAGATATTTTAGCATCTGGGCAAAAGTGGAACCAGTTATCAGAACTCCAAACCTACCACAAAGCCTCTTATTTACTCGCCGAAAACGTGTAATATTTAGCGGCGTATTTCTTGCTTATTTATATGCAAAATTCATCAATCTTAATTTTGATGAATTAGGAAACACTGATCACATTGTCAGGTTGAAAAACAAACTTAATACAATGAATCCATCAGTGTGGACACATCACATGTGAATGGCCTTGAATGGTCTAACGTAAGGCAACGCAAGGCAAGGAAAATTTTGTATTTATCACTGTAAAGGTGATTTGCCACCTGCTGGATGAGGGAGAAAGGTCTGACAGCTCCTCAAAAGGAACTTTACTTTCAGCACTCTTTAAATACAAACCTTGAGCTGTCAGGCCAGCTAAAGTCCTTTTTCATTTGTACTCCACTACACTGAGCTGGCCTGGACATAACCCAGTGCTTCACTGAAAACGTTTGTTCAGTTCCATGGGTAAAACTGACGCATGACTTATTCATTGTTACCATAGAGATCTTTTCAGTCTTTCAACAGCTACTTTATATTAGCCTGGACTTTGCCTGATGTCTGCTAACAACACCAGCACAGTCTTACTCTTGAAGCAAAACCTGACCTGCAGATGTTCCTGGCTGCTGCTGCATCTCCTCTGGTTGTTGAAGGGTACGTGTACTCAGGTGGGACCTTCTCTTTCTCTCTTCCATGTATGTCCTAGTCCTCCTTTCCCTGGTCTTCCTCCTTCTTATCCTATTCTGGGTCACAGTATCCTCTCTGTTGCTCTCTGAACTTTTCCCTACTCTAGCTTCTGGAATGAAGAGGGGTTCATCTTGTTACTGTTCTTATATGAGGAAGCGTGAATTAACCATAAGAACAGAATAACCTCTAAAGCATTTAATTTTTCCATCAGTATATACCAGAACTATGGTCTCTGTCAACTGCCAACCAGAGAATAAAAGATTTTAGGGTTGGATCATGCAGTGATTTTCCAGTCCCACATCATTTCCCTCTTACCTGCTAAGGCCTTGCATGTCTCAGGGGTGTTGGAGATGTCCAGCAGCGAACCGATGGACAGGCTGTGTTCTGCTGACGGCCGTTTGCGTGGCGGAGGGAAGGGGGAGATCTCCGTCTCCTTGGTGAGCTGAGCCAGTGTGTCCCTCAGACGCCGACGCTTCCGGTTACTGTTGGGAGTGGTGAGGGACAGGAGGGACACTGCCTTCTTCATGGCTGGGCTGTCGTTCTGAAGTACAGGACAAGATGAAAACAAGATGAGAACAAAAAAAAGGGAAAGTAATATGAAGGCAAATTACAACATGGGAAAATGTGAGGGGGAATAATGATAACACTTGAAAGTAAAAACCTTTTGTAATAGCACACTTATGGAGTGAACACGTAGAGAACAAGGTAGGCACATCTTTTCCTTTGTGTGTGCTCCCTGGTTGCATAATGCTGTCGTTCTGGCTAAAACGTTTGCACAAACTGCAATGAGAGCCAGTCGCCTGCAGTTCTTCATCTTCATCTTCTTCAACAGCTCACAGTTGTTGCTTACTGTGTCGTGTTGTACCAATCATCTCTTGAAATACTTAAAACTTATCCACTGACTTACAACTCTGAATACTCCCAGATTACACAGAATCCCAAAAAAGCTTGCTATGTAAAAGTGATGCTATTTGAAATATTAATAAATCAGAATGGGACAATTTACTAATTATTTTTTAAATCTACTCATATATTTAATAAAAAACAGTAGAAAGATAAAATACTTAAAAATACACTTTGTAATCCTGCAGTCGAGCAACACAATTCATTTGCAATGACTGCATTCTGCTTTATTTACATTTTATGCAGCGTCCCAGTTTTTCTGGAATCAGGGTTATAATCTCTGTGACAAGTGCACTGCATTTCCTTCACTTGTGTAAAGTTTAATGTGAAGCAACAGCAGCGGGAAATGTTTGGTTGAAGTAGCTGTCACTGAACACAGTTCCAACATGGTTGTAGTTACAGGCTACAGATGCACTGAGAGGTGCACATCGTAACATCCAGACACACTGCTTTCTCTCTCGTCTCAGGCACGTGTGTTCAATCATTCAGTTTAGCAAAAGAGACACAGTTCCCGTTGAGGGAGGAGGCGGTCACAGGTTAAGGCATCAGCACGCTTCAAATGAAGTGTTTGTCAGATTGTCCAAGAGCGTTATAAACCCCCACAGCTTTAAAGGCTGGAATTCAACAACGATGCCCACTTCACACAGCGACTGGCCAGGTGTGAGCAGGTGAGACAGAAGGCAGGTGAAACATTACTGCTTTCAATTAAAGGCTGGTCATGTGAGTGTGGCTACTTGGAAGAGCTAAAAATCACTGTTGCCTTGAGACACAATTGATCGACACTGTGTACGCATTAGTTCATTACCCTGGCCAGCGTAATCCAGTATGCCACCATCAGTTACTGAGCAGCAGTATCAAGCAGGTACGCAAGAGCTCAGGTGAGCACAGTTATCCCTGCTGTGAGGCTACAGTGTTACAACACGAGAACACACCTGAGAAAAGTTACAGGGGAGAGCTGAGGAAGTCATCAGAGAAAACGGGGGAAACTCATATACAGGAACACCTCAGGCGGACTCATCATAAATCAAAACACAGATCAGGTGGAATCAGTGTTTTTGACCATGCTATAATGTGATACATCAATCTTGTCAAAATGGTCTTCTCCCAAAATCTTGATCATAGCTGGTTGTTTCAAAGGGTTACAACATTTTTCATATGATCCACTTTTGTGGTTGGTGAAAAGGTCAACTAAACTCTTAAAACGCACTATTTTAACTTCCAAACTTAAAAAATGGCACAAAGAAACAATGAAATCACCCTCCTGAGGATACTGGATGAGCATGAATAGAGGTCCTTGGTTTAGTTTCAAGTTAATTATTTCTAAGGTAACAGAAATGGAAAGTACTGAAACAGGAATGGGAGCAACATAAATGTAAGCGCTTGGTATTAAAAAAGATTAATGTGACACAGAGAACTTAAGGACACAGTTAATCCAGTGCCTTTACACTGTTTGCATATAATTCATAACCAAATACTGAAGGGAAAAAATAACCTCTTTGTGGTGTTTGCACATACAGCATCCTTAATACACATACATTAACATCAGCCATAACACACTCACCTTCTCATAGAGGTACATAGACTCTCCAGCCCGAGCATCCATCTGAATGCTCCCCCAGAACCACTACAACAGAGAAAACTGTGTTTACTGACCGCGGATTAGGACAGAGTGAGGCAGACAAAAAGGTTTGATATCGTATTGACATACATTTTCCTTTAAAAAACAACAAACCTAGCACAGGAACAAAAAAGCTGCATTGACTGCTGGGTTATAACTACAGCTAAACCACCACTCTACCTTGGTCCAAATTATTCATCCGCAGGAAGGGGAAATATATTATTGATCCGTCTCTCTGACAGCACAGCCAGAGAGAGGGAGAGCAGAGACAGCATCAACTAAGGTTTAACCTAAAAGGAATCCTGATCAGATGATCATCTGGCATTCTGTTAGGAGGAACAAACTGACAGGATTCATTATTTTTCTCCTGTCTCCCTTGTGTCTGGATCCTCCTATAGCAAAACTTCAGAGTACACCCATTATTCTGTTATGTCAAGACAGGACTTGACCAGTATCACGGAGGTGTCAAACTTGTTTGTCTGTAGAGGCAGCAGTGAAAGGAACTCTGAAAACTAAAGGCCTACCTCCTGTTTGACCGCAAAGAGTTTCTTGGTGGGAGAAAATGGCAGCTCCTTCACTGAGTTTTCCTCCACCACCATGTGTGTACATCTCTCATCTCCAACCTCGAGATAAGTGCCACCTTGGACAAAGAAAAACAGGAATGCACATTTTTTTTTTTAAATGACTCAGCGTTACTCATTTTAGTGTAGGTATTGAGTATCACGACTTATAGTTGACTATTAGCTTAGTCCCTTCTCCAAAAAGCAAGCGTCCAGTCTTAGCTTAGCAACTGTAACGAGTCACAGCAGCTCTATCAAGCTTTGGATTTCCCCAACATGATGAAAAAGTTTGGTAGTGTCATTTTTTTTTTTACCACCTTTCCAAAACTACAAATAGAAGAGTGTAAGCCAGGGGAAGGGAAGCTGTGGCCTCCAGGCTGTATGCAACCTGCGAGACCATTTGCAACGACATATTAGTTCTTTTCAAAACGGACTCTCAGTTCAGCTCAAGACTGAGCGACACAACCTGGAAAACCAGCTGCAAGTAGCATCATCATGGCTACCATCTGACATTAGACACCTCTGATGGAGAAATAAAAAAAAAAAAGACACACACAATTGCTCCAGAGATATATACAATGACAGATGCCTGAGTGCTGCAGCACTGACCGTGTTTGAGAGTCCTCTCCTCCATGTTGGCCTTCTCTTCATCTGAGAAACCCACAAAACTGAGGACGCAGTCCTGGAACGGAGGCACTTTGAACTCAGATCGAAACTCCTCTTCTCCTGCGTGAAAGGACCTTGACACACGAGGTGTGAGAAGCAAGGTAACTATCAAACCATGTCACCGTTTCTACAATGTGTTTGTGTCATAATCACGTAAAGAACAGTGAATGTGCAAGGTCTTACAACAAAGTAGTTTCCTGAAGGTATATTAAATACATTGTATTATGTTTTATTAGGATCTTTGCCTAGTTCAAACAATTATTACTATTATTATTATTATAAGAAACTGTTCTTCACATCAGAGTAATTTTGATCTTTTCACACAATCTTGAGGCTTAGGTACTCGGCTCTTCTTAAGCCATCAAAAAGGCAAACGCTGAACTGACTCACTTTTTACGGATGTTTGCTTGGCAAAAAATCTAAGATCATGTCCAGCATGTCCAACTCCTTCACAGTTTCTTAGTTTTGTGTCAAACTGCTGACTCCAGCTCCCTCTGAATGGCTCTCTCTCCACAGCAATGATACCTTGACACTTCATGTGTCCAATGAGTGTTCCCCATTGTCCTTCTTTCTTTGCACTGGTTGTCATTGTCAGACAAAAGTAATTGTAAAATGCACTGCTGCTAACCTTGAAAGTACCTGAAACATTTAATATCATCTCTTGAGCACTGCTGAAAATTGGTGTCAGGACTTGACCTGTTCCTGGAATATCCAGAGAACAGAGAAAACAAAAGCAAAACCTGTGACAAATGGTTCGATGATACATTTAAGGATGTCCCAGTCAGGTTTATTTGGCCCTGAGCTCAAGCTTTTTAGCACTGGGTAACTGCTGAAACAGTGTGCGCACCGACACTTATATTTACATAGCAGCAGAATGTGCGCAGTGTCGACTAAATACGTATCTGGCACATTGAAAAAGCAGGTGAAGCCTGCCAAATTTGGCACGGCTTATTTTTTAAAACTTTCAAAACTGTTAAATTTAACATCCTGAATGATTGATATTATATGAATGAAAGTTGAGCCGGGAGATTCTGGAGTTGTTAAAACTAAAGAAACACACATTTGCACAGCAATGTCACAGCTGATTTAACCTGTTGCTCTCTGTCATTTTAATTTGAGAAATCATTAAGTTTCTGAAGTGGTAAAGGGCTATTACTTAAAAACCTGCTGCAGTATGTATATGTACTATATTCTATCAGTAACTTTTTTAATAAAAATGGGATAAAAATGATACAACACAAGCTTCAACAGGACAATGGTACATAGGCTTCCGTCAAGGGTTTTCAACTTACACGTCATCTCGACGTTCCCAGGCCTTATGAATCCATGATGGAGTGAGGATGGGCGTCCCCATGCACACCGCCAGCTGAGAGATGAAGGCATAATAAGACACAGGAAAGAGAGGAGGAAGACAAAACACAACTGAGTCAATGTGCAACCAAGAGATGAAGGAGAGAGAGAGAAAACGAAGAACAGAGAGGAAAGCATAAAATTTATCTCTGCACAATTTTAATACTATAAGACATTCACATAGTTGTTCCACTGTCACTGCTTATAGTACAACAATCTCCCCAGTCTGTTTTCATTACTCCTGATGGCCCTGTCACTCACACTCTCTATATGAATGTGACAGGTACAAACAGTTTCCACTTCAGGCGCAATACAAAAACAAGTGCGAGAGGCTCAGTGTTTGAAACACCCCCCGCTTTGTTAGTTAGCATCCCATTTTAAAATGGAAAGCAGCATAGGCTGCCTGTCACAAAGCCAACGAGTTCTTCTTATTATTTTATCTTGTTGAACAAAATGCAGCCTCCACACGACTTTGAGGAGGAAAAGGGGAGGCGGTGAGCTGAAAAAAGTGAGAGCAATAACTGAGGACAGAGGGAGAAAGAAAGAAAAAAAAATGTAAATAGAAAATCATTGCCAGAGATGATTGAAAGAAGTACCGCAACAAGCATCCGTTGATCCATCCATTGAGAAGCCAAGAAAATGACAAGTGTCAGTCTATTCATCCACTCATCCATCTAGCTCTATGTATCACTATGGGGGAGGCCATGTACTCAACTCAGTTTAAAGAGGATCCAACTGGGCATTAAATTACAACTTTCTCACATCAGACACAGACACTGGGATTAAAGTTGGGCTGAGACGACCTTCACACAATTTCCAGCTCATTCTGTTTATTCAACGGGAGAAGGAGGGAAGTGCTGCACAATCAGAGGAGGATGACATGACAAAAAAATCAATCCATCAATCAATCACTGGGTTTGCACTTCCAACGGTCCAGACATGACAAAGTCCTGCTTCCCCATTGTGATGTGAATAAAAAAATAATGTTTTTAGTTTGGTAATGTTTCAGGTGTCATTTACATTCAGTTTCCTTCATTTTGGTTTCACATCGATCTCTTCTTTTCATTTCTAGTATGGCACTTCTGTGCCAGCACTATTGTGATACTGAAAAATTGTTGAGATTTTGGGCAGTGCTGCCATTATTCTTCATGCACTGGTCTACTGCCAGTAAGTCAATGCAGCTGAAACATGACAGGCATTTTGTTGGCATTTTTATCCGTCAAATATATTAAAGACAAATGGAAAATACACACACACACAGGTCTTGACAAAAGAGAAAGGGCCTATAAGACTAATTCCATAGAATATTAGAATATTGTAGTTTTGCACATTAGGATGAGGGGACACAAATATTAAATATTAATGATTCATCTTTAAGTGCTGTCTGCCATACAAAAGCAGAGAAAAATATTATCATTGCAGTAATCTTAATATCGGGATGCATCAATAGCACTGTTTTTCTGACAACTTGTCGATACCGAGAACCAACAGGACTACTTATTGATACCATTACAGTTCCAACATGCTCAGCACATACACACAGACGGACATACACACAGACACACACTTTGCCTCAGATCTAGTGCAGTTGAAATGCAGCAGAGTGTTTTTTTTTTCCCGGGTCAGTGAAGCGTCTCTTCACGGCCTCGTCTGTTTCTTTGGTCAAAGTCTCTGAAGGACGGTCACAGCAGGAGTCATATCTGATGCCAAACATCAGAGGAGCTCACTTTTCAGGTTAACTCCTCCAACAGAGCCAGAACAGATCGAGGCTTTTCCAGAGGTGACCACTGTGAGCACAGAGCTTGTTGGAGAAAAAAATTCCTCAAGCTTCTGCTTGATGAGACACTGTTTGGTAATACGGTTTCTGTGATCACCTCCAGTAAACTGAGAAGAGGCATAAATGCAATATTATGTACAGCCGACAGCAGCTGGTCATCAGAAACAATGGAGTGGGGAAAAGCTTCTCTTATTTTTGCTGTCCTGCCGGGTCGTCTCATTTTCTCTCACTTCTCCAGCATTTGCTGCAAAGTTGGTTGTTGCTGATTGGTGCTGCCAGCTGATAGTAGTATCAGGACATACTTATTTTAATATGTAATCATATGAGTATTTTAGGTACTTTTTTAATTAATTAATTTATTTATTTAATCATTTTGGAATTTAAAAATATATATCTGATAGTGTTTCTTAAAAAATGGGATATACATTGTATACTGATAACATTTCAATATAAAGATAATTTTTCTTAGCAACGTCGCCCAGCCCTCCTGAACAGTGGCATTACTGTCAGATATACAGACAGCAATTAAACTGCAATATCAGAGTAAAGAAAAATGTAAGCATGTACAAACCCTGTACTTCTCTCCATGAGTGGAGTAGGCAATGAGATGAGTAACCTTGGTGCTGAAGTCTTTCCGGATGGTCCCACCCATGTGATGAACCAGATTCACCAAGTTCTTCTACATGGAAATAAGAAAAGAGCAAAGGCCAAGCTTAGCACAACGAGGGAGAATAAATACTGTATCAAGAGGGCATAAGTCAGACAGTGGCTTTTTTCTAGTACTATTAATTGTTTTTTCCAAATAGTTTATTAGTCACTGTATACCTGAGAACACAGGGGTATTGAAGGTACATATCATGCAACAATAGAAATGTGTCAATCAGGAGAGTAAATCATTTCTGCCAGGAGAGCAATCCCTTAAGCCATACTTACACACTGTCAGTCAGTGTTTGCACTGCCACCCTGCTACATAGTGAATGAATGGGCATGCTGCTATGTTGTACAGAGGTGGGTTAGGTAGGTGCTTCGTACTATTTTCTACATGCCTGTATATTGCTTTCCACTCTTTCATTGATATTGCAAACATGTCCATACATGTAGTATTGACATCAATGTAAAAACAATATAACTATAGATCCAGTTCCCCTCCCCTCCACACTCTTGCCTAGGTCGGTATTTCCTGAAAATGAGAATGTGTGTGACACAAGCTAACATGCTACATGTGTGAAAGGGCCACTCTGGACAATGTCTGGACCTGATTCTGTGGACATTGGCTGGAGTTTATATGATTCATATGTATACATATAAACATAAATATGCATACATCTCTCTTAAACAGTGAAACAAATATCTACAATAACCTAATGCCAGCTTTTAAACTGGCCTCGTCAATTTATTGCTCTAAGTCCAGTTGACCACAGCCAACCAAGAATTATTTCATTAGCTGCTTATTCCCCAATAAAAGCAGATCTACACAACAAGATATGGACATATTTGAAACATTTGGTCAGCTGATCAGTTTTAATATTGCAGGGAGGGACAGCACATACACCAATAGTGAGAGTGAAACACTTGCACCATGCTAGCATGATTTGACTGCATGCTGTTGTTCACGGCATGGCTAAGTGCAACTTCCAACCCGCCATGGAGAAATACTATTTGAATATGGCTATGGTAGAATATAGGTATATGGACTACAAAATGCATACTGAAGAGTCTGTTTGTTTGGAAAAGCTTGAGTTTGATTAACACATATCTTTCAGTGCTAAAGAATTAAGAACAAATGAAGTAATCATTCTCCCATAAAAAAGTTGATGTTGCATAATGTTAAGTTTATAAACTCACCATTTCCTCTTTGTTCCTGAAGCCGGTGAAACACAGCGACAGGTTAAGCATCGTTGTGCAGTAGAGAGGACGACAGGAAAACTGCAGAGGCTGTGGAGAAGCAAAAAGCAAAACTCAATATGCAATAGAAATGTTGAATTAAGAACAGCATTTTGTCTTAACAATATGATTTTTAATTCACTGAAAGACCACTGGAAATACTATGGCATCATAACTGAAATGCATTAATTAACTTCCAAAGCAAATTATTATTTCATCATATTGTTATAATTACATCATCAGGGTCCAACAATGAGGACAGCCTGATATCCATTAATTCATCGTAATAGTTTATCGTTCTAAATTAATACGCTGGCTATATGATATGAATGGGTAACCAAAATGAGTAACCATAGCAACAGGGACGCAGTTAAAGCCTCCATTCACAATTCATTTCAACACGTGAACAAGTTAAAGTCTAATTACAACAGTGAGTGGCATCTATAATTCCTGATAATGGACACCTCATCAGGCATCCCTTATCAGCTGATAATTGCGTGGAGCACTCTGTCTTGTTGATCAGGGCATGTTGTTCATGTCAGGCATTTGAATCCTATGTGAAGCCTCTGTCAGACAGACAGCTCACAGCAGGCAGAGCCGGCTCCCATTCAGAGCCATAAAGGGTTTTTTTTTTTGTTTTTTTGCATATTGCTTTCTGAAATCAAGGTTCATCTCAGGCCTGTCTCCAACGGGTCTTCCTTACATGAAAAATAGACAGTACATTTCCCTGGGCTAGAATTTTAGAGTGAAACTGTAAATTTTTCATTATAATTCCAGGTTGAAAAGGTTTAAGAAGTCAAGTTTTAGACCAAAGTGGGGAAATATATTTGACATATTCGAATAAATTTGATCACTTCTTGATTTCAACATTATGTCACTGACTCTAGTTTGTGACACACCTCAAAACAAACATGTTGTGAATCAATGACTTACTTCCTCCTTCGCAGCACAGTGCAGCACAACAGGGGGCCCAATAATGCGGTTGTCACGTTTGTAGAGGTAGCTGTAGTCAGGAGAATCAAAGTCTGTGAGGACGAACACTGTCTCAAAATCAGTATTCTCTCCATCTCCAAACTCCTGGACGTTGTCTGTAATTATGCATGGGGTGTTGATGTCCTGAATAGAAAGAATCACAATATGGAGTAATGGAGCAGCGCAAGACAGACTGGCAAAGAAGACATAACATTCAGAAGCACATAATCAATCAGCAAATCACCAGTGTGAGTGTCAATGATAGGTTTGTTAGCCTTGTTAGTGAGGCTGTTGGATGGTGTATTAGTTAATTTCATCATAAGCAGATGTTCTATGTAATGAGCAACAACTAGAAAAAAAGCTATATATTTAAAGGATAATACTGGACTTATTTTACAAATTGCCATTAAAGAGTTAGTCTATTTCTCAATACTGTCCAAGCTCCCTCTGAAGCTTCATCCTAACCCTAACCCACAAATATGTTGCTTCATTTTTAAAGTTGAATTAGGCAGCCATTTGGAGGCAGAACTCCACCACAACCTAAACATCACATTAGTTTGATATATGATGGCCTTATGAAGCTGCTATTCTGGCAAAAGTAAGTCCAACAGTAATTCTCCTTGTTGCTCTGTTTTGGTCTCCACCAAGTGCTGCAGTATTTTATTTCATCCTTCATTGAAATGGAAGCCAGCATACACACTGTATCAGTAGCACTAATCAAATAATGACTGATTCAAAGGAGAACATTTGGTGCTAGTAAGCTGTTTTTAAATGAATTCAACAAAGATTTTCCATTCTCATTTCATGAAATATTTTTTTCCATGTACCAAGGTTGGGAAAGGTCTTAATACAACCGCAGACATCTTCAATTCATCAAAAATAGGTGTGGAGAAGACTGCAGTACAATCATTCACTCATATACTGTATAGTAGACCCAATCATATTCTCTCTGTACCTGCACTCTGTGCAAAAAAACTGCTCACTGCTGCATGAAAACAATCAGTTCTCCCCTCTCAGATGAGAGAATGCATTACTCTGAATTAGAGTTGCTCAAATCAACTGCTTTAATAACAGAGAGCAAAAATGTAATCACAAAGTGACTGTCAGGCTGCTTATGGCTTACTTACTTGTGCTACCTGCAAACCTGGTTATAAAACAATTTAGCCCAGAGAAATTTGTTACAGTAGGTGCAGAAGTGGAGAGGTATCAGCAGAGTGACACAGAATTAGAATTTGATTTTGTTGTTACACTGTTAGGATCCACAACGCGTTAGACACCTGAGTGTTACAGGATTTGGGAAATACACTTATTTGTTTTCTTTCCAAAGGTGAGACGAGCAGATCAATGCAAATAGTATACCGTACCATAGTGTAGAGACATGAAACCGCTAGCCTGGCTCTGACCAAGATTCAGCTCACTAGTGAACACATGTTGTTGTATTTGTTTAATCTGTACACAAAAGGACACGACAACACTAAGAGTTGACACTCTACAGCAACACTGGCAGATCTATAAGGCTTTGCTAAGGCACATCACTGATTTGATCAAATGCCAACATCAGCATGCTAACATGCTCACAATACCAGCGCTAACATGCTGATGTTAAGCAGGTATTAGGTCTTAGTTTAGCATGCTAACATTAGCACTAAACACAAAGTACAGCGTCAGCTGTCATTAGTTTTGTAGTTATTTGGTCATTAACCAAAGTATTGGAAAATGTAACTAAATCTGATTATTGCTGTATATATAGGAGGTGGTGTACTGGCAGACCAACTAACATTAGCATCAAAAGAGCCTAGCATGGCTGAAAACGATATTGTGGTCTTTTTTGGTGTTACAGTTTATTTTGTTATACAAGAATGTGTACAGTCATCATCTTGTTGGTTGCCAGATTTGGTATTGTCATGCTCATACAGAAACCATCTCACCAACTGTATCTGGCAAGCCATATTTTAGATGGAGATGGTGCATAAAAGTCTTGGTCTGAATTGTTGTTTGTCAAGAGATAGTTTCAACACACAACTTCTGCTAAAACTACACATCATCAGAAAGAAAATAATCAAGCAAGATATGTGGAAATTAGTGAGCTTTAGAGGTGCTGGTACTGCAGTGTATTTTTGAACTTTGGAAAAAGTTAAGCTGGCCCTTTCCCCTTGCTTTTGGTGTTGCTAAAGCCCATTATGACAAGCTCTGTGAAGATGAGACTGAGATTGTTATTGATCTTCTGATCTCACTCTCAGAGAGAAAGCAAATGCATATATTTCTCAAAATATGAAACCATTTCTCTAACAGGAGAAGACACTCAAAGATCAAAGCTTCTTAGGTGCATTGTTAGTGATCACACTCAACCTGTCTAATGAGATCTTTGACGTGCAAACAGGTGTTCATGGTACTGCTTGCAACTTTGACCTCTATATTAACAGCTGGAAATTTGCCATATTCAGATGCCATGAAGCTAAATAGAAAGACCTTTGAATTACTCTAATATTACTCCTCAGCCAAGAAGCTTGCATTGACATTTGAGTGCGAATCTCTGCGAGAGAGCAATACAGATATCAAGCATCACATCATTATATTTAAATTCATCCACAAATCAATTCACCAACAGTGACTTAGCCATGCACAATGACTGAGTTCTCAGTGTGAAATAACTCATGCAGCACATCCCCAAGTGCCCATCAAAGTGTCAGACAGTCATACAGAGAGGCAGACACTGTACTGTACCATATTGACTATAGATTTTATCATCATTTTCTCTTCGGCACCCGCCTCGCCTTCTCTTATCTTTACCACTGGTACCTCCATTACTCTGATGCCCTGTAAAAACCAACCAGCAGGAAGTGGATGTCAAACACTGGCATTTGAGAGGAGAGCAAAATAAAAAGTATGGAGAGGACAGAAGGTGAGAAGAGAATGAGAAACAAAGAAAGAGTAAAAAGCAGAAACCTGGAGACAAATTCATACAAATTAACCCCGCATGAGGACAAAAGAGAGAATGGCTGGGTTTAGGGATGCTGGAAGGTGGAGGCGAGGAAGAGATGGGGGCGGGGTCCACGTCCTTGCAAAATCTAAAGACAGTGACTTCAAACAAATATCAAGCTTCAGAGGGGGTTGTCTGGGGAGGAGAAGAAATTTCTGTAAAAAATTAATATAAAAGTTCAAAGCCCTCGGGAGGTAGGAGAGGAGGAAAAAAGAGGACAGAAAGGGAAGAGGACAGGAAGAAATGGTGGGGGGGGTCTTTTTCTGTGGGTTGCATGAGCAGTGGCGGCGGGCGGTCAGGCAGGCAATCGGGAGCGTTCTGATGGAGCTGTCGGCAGATGTCTTTGGTTGTGGCTGCACTGCAGATTGGCAGGGAGAAATAGATGATTTAAGCAGGAAGCCTTCAGAAGTGACAGGGCTCAGGAGACCTGGGAAGGAAGTCATTCTAGCAGCACTTAGTCTGCCGCCACGCCTCCAAATCACCTTCAGATGGTGCTACTCAAAGACACAAAACTGTGCTGCTTACTGGAGTGGACACAAACACGCACTGACACACAGAAATATCCCCATGAAAAAGTGTACACATTTTGACAGGAAGTTATGCCGTATGTTTCAACTGCCTGATAAGTCAAATTTTTGTTTTGTTGGAAGGGAGTATATAAAGCAAAGGTTTTCTTGGTTCTGTAGCGAGCTCCAGTCCTCAGTCCAGACGGACACCTCCGGGACTAAAAAAAGAAGAGGCGCCAAAAACTGCAGATCCTCAAATGGCCACATGAGGCTGGCTCCAAGAGCAAGCCAATCCCCACTGACCCCCAGATTATAATGCCCAACTTTACAGCAAAAATAAACATGTTTATAGTGTGATACAAAAATGGTTTTGGTGTCCATCATTAATTTCTCTGTTCATGATAACTGTTCAGGGGAGAGTTTTTTCCATAACTCACTCATTTAAATTATATTAAGGCATAAAGTTATTCGTAATTGTGTTCATTGCTGCTTTGAGTGACAACTAGCCATTACATTTCAGCAACCAGGCTTCATTCAGCCCATCTCAGCTCCACCAATGCTCCATCACTTTGCCTATTTTTGAATTAGTCAGGAGCTGGTGGAGTCAGGCACTGCCAAGATAGGCTGAACTTCTCAATGTTTGATCAGAAACCTATGGCTGATGTCACAGACCCTGCATCCTTTTTTTATTCAGTCTATGCCTCAGTCCTGAACTGACAACAAAAGAAGAATCATGGTGGAGTTTAGTCAATGAAAAGACAGAGTTTCTGGATCTGTGTGTGGTCCACCAATGGCCAAATTAGAGCTTTGGAGACTGAAGACAGCATGTGTCAAAGTTCTGACAGTCCTTCAGTGTGACCACTGCTATGATCCCCTCTAAAAGGAGATACTACAGTTTGAAGAAGACAGCAAAAATGCAGCTGCAATGGCCTCACTTGGCCAACCTCGTGACAGCAACTGCTTCAACATGAAGGCCAGTTTTGGGGCAGGTGCAGAATGAACCTGCATTACTTCACACTGGCATGACATCATGCAAATAAAATAGCTTTTCTAGACACTGGGGAAATTGTACAAATGTACAACCTCCATGGATTTGAAGTTCATAATACGAGGCGAAATCCACTGACTTTGATTCAAGGTGTCCTGTCAACACTTTCATGTGCATCTCTTTTCGAATGGTGGTTGGAAACTGATTTTGGGGCATTTTGGACAAGTCTGAGCAGCGGCGCTGTATGCAGCTGTCACATCCATGGTGGACCTGCTCAGGCCAGTGGTAGCTGACCAATCACAGCAGAGTGAGCTTTAATTATTTTTTTTTTTTTATTTGAATTTTTCTTGAACAGGAGCAAAACAGACTGTTTCAGACAAACACGGAATAGAAGTGCTGCAGCGGCCAGCATGAAAGAAATGATGTGTTTATCATGAATTAAAGCACATAACCATTTCCGAGTAGACCAGGGTTTCTCAAACTTTTACTCAAAGGTCTACACCTGATTTATATTGAAGGTCAGAGGACTGCAACAATTTCTCAGAATAAAATAATATTTAATCAATTAATTAATGCCACATCTCTTGTGATATTTGACATCAGTAATAAATTATTGATCAATAGAAAATGTATTTTGAAACAGAAAACATCACAGCATAGTGAACTAGAAAATGCTCTCAGACCTCCACCAAGGAAGCAGTCAATGCTCAATACAAAACCCACACTTCAACTCCCAATGAATGAGCCCTGATCTTAACACAAAAGTCAACTTCAGGACGCCATGAAGCAAACAAAAATAGTTTGAGACTCAACACGACAGCCGCGAAAATAAACCTAAGTGATGCCTCAAGCTGACAAGCTTTGCGATTCACTGTGACTATCTTTGGAGCCAGTGGGTTGGCAAGGCGATCGACTATCACTCTCAGGATGGAACGAACCTTTTCCACTGGTGAGTAACATAAGTTGCAAGCATTTTCTGATGTCATTAATATTCTGTGGGCCAGATGGGAATGTGGTGGGCCGGCTGTGACTCGCGGGCCAACACTTGATGATATAGGCTGGGTACAGATTGGCTTGCCGGTCTGCAACCAGACCGAAGCCTGGACTTTGAGAAGTCTAATAAGTAGATCTTCAAAATAAAAATATTAATCGAGAAATTATGGGTAAGAAGTCCTTGACATGCTAAGAAAAAAGGAAATTTAACATCTATAATTCCATGACATCTGCGCAACTTCATCTGCTGATGGTGATTCAATTTGAAGGCCCCAGAACAGCTTCTAGTGGGTCGAGATTGTTGTATCAAATGCCAGATTATGTTTCTTTTTGAGTATAGAATTAAAATTAAATCCCTCCCATGACCAGATAATAGATGCCAACCAAGACCAGATTTCCATTTTCATAGTATGTGTTGGTATCCTGCCCATAATTAGATCGATTAATCTCCTCATTCATCTGATTCCCTCCTTGTCAAAGATTAGAAGAAAAAGGAGTAAGATCATTTTCTTCTTCCTCTCACTTGTTAGGCACACACAAACACTTCATGAAAAGCCCTCTAAGCTTAATGGAGTTGTGTAGAGAGCTGATAATCTCTGTTGGGCTGATATGGTAGTCAGAGGAGTATGGCTGGGATGTAGACACATCAGCTACAGCCAGCAGCTGTTCACAAAAATCACAAGTCACTCATTTTTATGCAGAAGCTACACGTTAATACTGTAGGTTGTGAAGGCTCTGCAGGCTGCCAAATATTACACTGAGACCCCTGTATTAGCATGCCTTATCTCCACAGACAGGCAGGTGTGAGTGAGAGAGAGAGAGAGGTTGGAGGAAGTGTGCACTCGTCCCTTAAATAAACTCACTCCAACACACATTTTGACATGGTTGTGAAATTAAGTAATAAACAAGTGTATAAATAAATAAGTCTCCAAGTCCAGTGGCTATTAACAGAGCCACTCATAAAGGGATGCCTCTCTGCATGCAGCAGCTTTAAAACAAACAAACAAACAAAAAATACAGCATCCCAACAGCTGAAGATGTTATTCCCATATCCATTATATGAGGAAAACTCCTGCCTTTCTAAAAACATTTAGCTGCTATCAGTGAAGTGTGCCTATGTATACAGTCTGCTTTGGGTCTCTTGTCAATGAACTCATGGCAGCAAGGAATTACTTTTAACAACTTAAAGAGCAGATATGATGTCCGTGTGGAATTCTAATAAATTGGAAATGGAAATCCCTAAACTTTCTCAAGGGGGATTAATAAAGTACTTATCCAACTAGTCACCAGGTACATCTTTAACACCAATGATTTATGGGACTGTCATTTAAAGTAGGACTGCAGCAGATTATTTTCATTATCAGTTAATCTGCAAAATAGTCTCTTGATCAATGGTTTGATCCATAAAATGTGAGAAAACCGATTTTTTTAAAGGGTAATTACAATTGTAATCTAACCATTACAATCACTTTACATTCTGTAAATGACAGATCCAAAATAACACTGCTGAAAATGCTCAAAATTGTATAGAATCATCCACCTAATTTCAAACATTAAAGCTGCCCGAGAGTCTGTTCCTCCTCAGTTAAGAGTGCAGTGTGAAGGAGAAAATTGTTTCCTGTCGATGAAACAGCAAGTTAAAGGAATAATGATTCTTTTCAAATCTATGACCTATGAAAGAAATAGAAA
Organism: Chaetodon trifasciatus; assembly: GCA_037975065.1. Lineage (NCBI taxonomy): Eukaryota > Metazoa > Chordata > Actinopteri > Chaetodontiformes > Chaetodontidae > Chaetodon > Chaetodon trifasciatus. The sequence continues at coordinate 3,183,124 of JBBMOE010000026.1, read as the reverse complement.
TCATTCTTAAATGTCTATATGGGATGGGGACAACATTCAACACAGGTGAAAATCTTGCTTGAAAATACTTCAGCCAGTCTGTAGCAGCCACCTTTGTCATGTTCAGAGAAGTCTGCATGATTGCATGAAATAAATCTACAGTAATTCAACATCATGCATCTTATTGTCATAATTACTTGACTCCTCATCGACATCCATGAGGCATTTTTACGGCCCAGTTTGTGCTGTTTCAGATCCATTTCCTACATGAGACAACATCTGGGGGAAAACACCGAGCACACAAATTATGGGGAAATTCTGGTGGCAAATTAAATAGTGAACGACGGCAAAAAAGTTCTCATCTATTGACAGATTTGACCCAGAAGCATCTGTATCATCACAGTTTCTGTGTCCCGCTTATCAAATTGAGAACAGCAGTGATGTTGACCAGCTCTGATTGAGGAGGTCTACAATCTAATTAGAAGCCAGTCAACTACTGTGGACCTTCAGGATTTAATAGAGGAATAATGTACCTGCAGTGCTTTCACCAGCGCTCCATTTCTGCCCGCCTCTCCCACCAGAACAACTCGTGTCTCCACTTTTGGCAGCATATCTGAGAGATGAAGAGCAACAGAGAGACAGAGTGAACAAGGGGGAAAGGAGAATGACACACACACACACACACACATACATACACATACACACACACACACACACACACACACACACACACACACACACACACACACACACACACACACACACACACACACACATACACACACGCATGCACAGAAGCCGCGAGATCAAGGAGTAGGTCGTCTCTAGGAGGTGATGTAAGTTTTTCCTCATTTTGATTGACAGCTGAGGGTTACAGCCAGACTACATCTACATCACTGATAAGATTCACGACAGGAAGAAGAGAATCAATAAACAAGTTATGTATGAAGCCAACATATGCTCCCTTCAGTGGAACATATAAGCTCATTTTAATTACAACATAAAAAGGATGATACGGATACGTGGGTCATCACTGTATTTGGAAACAGCATGTTGACTACTGCTAACAGCCAATTAGAACACCTTTAAGCTTCACAAAAGCAGTCTCATTATTTCATAATGACAACAGAGACAGCAAACCATTTTAAACTCAAAATAATTAGCATTATGAGAGAAAAGCAGAACAATAAAACACCCCTGAAATTAACTCAGTTGGCCATTTATTAGCAGGGTTTGATCCAGAGCCCCAGAGCTCCCAGCACACTTCTCTCCCTTCAAGTAGAAAATCAATTATGTTTGCCGGCTTTCATCTTCAGAGGTGTACTTAAATGATGTTGGACTGGTCACCACAGCATTTAAAATTCCAGAAGTTCACAGTGAAATCTTTTCAGTGCGATGGAAGCACAGTGATTAGTTGATTCACTTGGAGGGGTGGAGTAATCTACGTCAATTTTGGGCATCGAGTTCCATTTGATGAGCTATGACCTGCAAGTGTGGGCCATTCTCCAACAAAAACCTGTGATAACAATGCTGACCTTTGACAAAACATGGATTGATTGTAACAGACAAAATGACCATTATTTTGAAATTTATAAAAATAGCAAGTAAAAAGTAAAGTAGTAAAGTAAAAAAGTATGATGTAAAAGTGTCTTTGACATTCAAATAGAGTGTTATCGAGCCAAAGTAAAAGTATTAAGTACCTGTCCAGCTCATCCCACTTTCTTCTTCTACAGTGGCTTTCCTGTGACTTGCTGTGGATTAGTCCACAGCACTACGACAAATCAACTGTGCATGCACATCCACAAAGGAGATTGTGCATGGACAGCCACACAGACCGTGCTGGAGCCATAAGAGCGAGCGACAACAGCCTGCAATAAATCCTTCACATCTACCTTCATGTTGATTATGATGTTCAGTTTCTGTTTTAACTGTTTTAAAGAGGTGTTGATTCAATTTCTTGGTCATTTTGGAGGATGTGCTTTGTGTCTAATTGTACTGTGTTATACTGAGGTGTTTTTGATTTTGTCAGACTAAACTGGCAACAGAGTGTAGGTCCAAGCAGGGATGTCAAGAAGCAGTTTACAATGCAAATTTCTCTTGCAGGTTTCCTTACAGCATTTTGGAATCTGTAACATTGCCGTGTTTAGCACTGTTGGCATGGGACTCATTTTACCAGGGCACCACATGTGATTTAGAAATTTCCCTCTGACGTCTGTGATTGGAGCAATGCATTCACATTTTAAATGTCATTATAGCCAATCTCACAGCACTGCTGATGACTGCTGTCAAACATATGACGAGGCAGGATTAAATTCTATACTTGCTCAGTTGTCTGACAACAGAAAACAAGTGTAAAAACATACAACACAAAAATCACAGAGATGCTGATTCACACAGGACTAATATCATCATGTAGCCTCTGTGTTCGTTGAAATATGGCAGGTAACTTCAGTTGGAATTTTATATTTCTATATTCACAAACAATTAAGATCACAGTTGAGCTCCACTATTGTTACAAATCACTAGAGGTCCACAGGTAATACTCGTCCAGTGTGAAAAAGGCTTGTCTTTTTGTTAAAGTAGTGGCTTTTTAGCGTGCACACATACAGGGAAATCCAATTTTCTTACATACTTTTGGGTATTATCAAAACTGAAATTGAAGGTCACATGTGGTGTATCTGCAGTTTTTCTTTTCTTTCTTTCTTTTTCAAACACCAGCAGCAGTATTTAAAGAAAGGGGGTGGTTGACCCCTGCAGACTGACCTTCCCCGTCTTCACATGCCATGCCCAGAAATACATGGTCCTTGGTGGTTTCGGCGATCCTCGAATCATAGACCGAAGAATCCACCAACAGACTCCGAGCTGTTCCTAAAGTCAGTATGCTGCTGTCAGCCATGGCGAGAACTTCAGGACGCACCAAACTGTCCAAACTATCAAAAGTTACAGGGAATGAACAGAAAGAGGCACAGAGGGAGAACACAGCAAGAGGGAGGAGAGAGAAAAGCAAAGCAACAAGGAAGAAAGGGAGCAGGGTGACAACTGTCAAACTGAAGGCAACACACACAACTTGGCATGACTTCCAACACAAATACTGCCCAAGTCTGACAATTCAACTAGAGAGAAGGCAATATATTTGAGAAGTGTGATAACTTTGTTAAAACGAGACACAGTGGATAAAAAGTTTATACTGAAACTTATACTTGTTTGGTTGTTTACATAACAGCCGCTATACAACAGTCTCTACAAGGCTTCACGAAAAGCATTTGTCAATGGAGATAAGTTGGTCAAGTACAGAAAACCTCAGTGGTGGCAAACAGAAAAACAAACGCTCAAAACAGTAATATTTATGTTTATGACTAAAGCAGAGTCAAAAAGTGTTGTGGTAAATACGTCAAACAAGCAATGGACGGACACTTTTGTTTCACACATAACACCCTAATTAAAACTTTACCTTACTTTTCCATTATATAATATGAAGGGCAACATGCCTCAAATCATTAGACTTAAAGGAGAATGACATACCAAACGTTTACAGTTAACGCTTTCACCACGGCACCAAATTCCCTTTGCCTAACGTCACACGTTAGCTAACAAGTGCTTAACGTTAGTGTCATGCTTTTTCAAAACCACAATAAAAATGAACTCAAAGTTAACCAAACTTACTGACCGTTTCGGTTGCTGCTACCTGAGATAGAAAAAAAGACGGAATGGGGGGCCAGCGGAGCTAAAGTGACTGCTGAACCACTTCTATTCAATATCCTTTCTAGCTAACTTAGCTAGCTACCGAGCTAGTAAGTCAACAACACAATACTGGAAATTCCTCTTCGGTCCAAAACACTCTTCAAAAAATATGGAACATCGCTCAAGTCTGAGTCAAGTATCAATGCATGTTGCCCTTTAAGCGTGAAAATAGTCCAAAATGTCGAAATGTAGCTGCCTTAGTTTGTTGACAGCTAACTAGCTACCTCATAGTAATTCAGAGAAGTTGTCTGCCTACTGTTAGAGCTCAATTCAAAAAGCAAGGCAAACAACGGGGGCGCGCACTGATTGGGCAAGAGTGACGGAAAGCCTTGGGCTTCCGTCCGGCGAGAAAGCTGATTGGTCCATTCATTCAAATCACGATGCGTACTGCGATTGCTTCCCAGACCTGCAACATTCACAACTGTCGGAAATATGTATTCTCTCCAAGACGTAAAGGCAACATGAACTATTAATTGAAATGTTGCAACTTTATTTTTACGTAAATTAATTCTGCTAGTATAATTTAAGTGTATGGCCATGTCAATGAAAATACACAACCTAACGATCCATAAAGAAGGATTTTTTCAGCTTCATCGCTTCCTACATAACGTAATTTAACGGTTTGTGTTATTCTATTTCAAGTAGGTCTTTAGACCCACCTTAAGTGTAAAACAATAACCGAATTCACAGGATGATGCTTTTTATTCAATTGTTGTCAAAAAAGTTGCCATTTGCGCTATTTGAATGTTTGATACACAAAAGGGTAAAGGAAACAGTTCGTTTCAGTGTCGTTTAGACGTTCAGAAATCAGATTGTATAGTTTTCGAGGATACATTAAAGCATGTTGGAAACCTGGAATCAGGCTCGAGATTCACAAACTCCGGATGTTACATCCTAGAAAATTCAACTATGAAAAAATAAAGTTAGTCAACATTTTCTCTGCAGACCAAGATAATTTCCTCCTGAATTTGTTCATATTCATCAATGTGTAATACTGATGACCCTGAAAAATCAATATAATATAATATAATATAATATAATATAATATAATATAATAT
>JBBMOE010000026.1:3161688-3173491 GCA_037975065.1 Chaetodon trifasciatus | reverse complement strand
CCCAGTCTGATTTAAGATGATCCAACCATAAAATGTCTAATTAAGGATGAGAGACAGCATCAAAATGCTGGACCCACATGACTTTGACTCCAATTCAGTCTTAACACTCAGACCAAGCCATAGTGTATCCTAATGTAGCTGCATGATGATGCAACACCTTGCTGGAATGACCTGAGCTTGGAGAACATACCTCATCTTTTTATCCTTGTGATGGCATTGACTTCAACAATAGAAATACAACAATCTGTCCCATTATGTACTCAGACTCTCACAAAAGCACATACACACATACACAATGATGCAATCAGACTGACACAAAGTTAAAAAGACAAACACACACGCATGCGGTCTGGAGGACAGTGAAGACATTCACTTCCAGCAGTCCCTTTGTTTTTCTTCTTCTACTTTGACTTTTGTGAAGTCCTTAGTATGCTTGTCGCATTCCTGGGGCTGTCGGATCGCTCCTCCAGTCATCTTACTGACACACGCACACACAATCTCTGTCTGTCTTTCTGTATTCAGCCCTCAGGAGGTTCACTGTGCGGAACAAAGCTTTGTCAAGACCTTATCTTCCTTCTACCCAGCTTTGTCCTCTCTACACTTCCTCAAACCTTTATATTTCTGGCTCAGTCCTCTGCTCTTTGACGCTCAGTCACCAAACACACAAATATAAATACACACAAAGGTAGAGCGAGAATACCCATACAGATATAAAACCAGTAATATGGGTAAAAACCATCCAAAATCTTTGACCAGCTGCATTTCCAGCAATTATATACAATTTGTGAGGATGCCTTTATTGTGTAAACTAATATACATCAATGTAAGAAAACTAAATCACAAATTTAAGGAAAAGCACGTTTACAACTGCCATCCTGTAACTGTTGCAGCGCCATCAGGTCTGTTAGTGGAATTTTTGCCATGGAAAATGAGAAAGTGAGTTGAACACTTCACTCACATTTCATAAAATCAGAAATCTCAGGTTACTGAAGAAGAAACAAGAACAATTATATCTACTATCAGTCAAAGAGTAATGATTAGTGCTGTCACTTTCATGGCAAAGAGCTGAAGATTGGTCAAGCCTGAGTCAGTGTCCCATTGAAAGGAGGCTATAGTTTAATGCAAGCTGGCTTCCATTTTTTGTAGAGCTGGTTAATCTGTGCTTTTTGTGTGTGTGTCTTTATTAAATGTGCGAGATAAGTGATTAACATGGAGACAAAACATAAATGAAACATGATAAGGCAATCCAGAGAAACAATGACGACAACAACAACAACAACAACAACAACAGTACAGATAAGCTCAAGTAATTAATTAATTAACAGGAGGCACCTGAGCAAAATTGTGATAACAAGAATGCTTATTGATTCTTGGTGTGATGAGGTCTTATTTTCAAGTAGCAACTTGCAGCTGCAATGCTAACCCAACTTTTTGGGGGTCAACATGGTTGTGCCCCAGTCTGATTTAAGATGATCCAACCATAAAATGTCTAATTAAGGATGAGAGACAGCATCAAAATGCTGGACCCACATGACTTTGACTCCAATTCAGTCTTAACACTCAGACCAAGCCATAGTGTATCCTAATGTAGCTGCATGATGATGCAACACCTTGCTGGAATGACCTGAACTTGGAGAACATACCTCATCTTTTTATCCTTGTGATGGCATTGACTTCAACAATAGAAATACAACAATCTTCCCCGTAAGTGTGATGCAAAGCACACAAGTTTCAGACCTGTATCAAGACATCATAGCTAGTTATAGGCTAAAGTGAAAAGGTTAAAAAAAAGAAAGTTTTTAGCTTTCTTTTGAAAATATTCAGTGGGCTGGCTTCCCTGATATCTGTAGGTAGAGTGTTCCAGAGCTTTGGGTCGTAATAGACAAAGGATGCATCCCCAATTTTCTTTTGACTGCAGTTAGCGATGTAGCTGGGCTTTGTATACAAGGAGGAGGACCTTGAAATCAATCCTGAATGTCACAGGAAGTCAGTGCAGAGCAGCTAAAACTGGACTAATGTGCTCTGTCCTCGTGGTTCTGGTAAATAGCTGAGCTGAAGAGTTTTGAATGAGCTGCAGTCTCTCAGTGTTTTTTTTTCGGGAGGCCAGTAACCACATTGTGTTCTCTAATGATCTCACCAAGTGGCAGCATGTATAGTGAGAACAGTAGTGGACCGAGGCAGCTTTTCCCATGCTTACATCTGTTTGAAAGCAGCACTGCTGGCTCTAATTGAGGCTATTTTGTTATTGAAGAACATGTTGTTCACAGTCTGATGCAGAGAACTGTTGTTGGATGGGAGCAGTGCTGAGTGGCTGGTCAATAGTGGAGGATGATACTCTACAGTTCCCAGCATTCTCTGTAATAATCTTGGAAAAGTAAATCTTCCTTGCCAGACATATTGCTTTGTATATATTACAGTGAACCGTGAGCCCAGATTTCCTCCATTTCCTTTCAGCTACTCTACAGATTCTCTTAATCTCATTAACAAAGCTATTATTTAACTTTGGGGAGATTCTAATTGTTGACCTCTTATTGCAGGGAACCTAAATGAAATATGGTGACAATAAGTACTTTGCAGATGTGTTCAGTACTTTTTTCTTGGCACTTTGCAGATTCTGTATGTTCAATATAAATTTTAGAAAATGGAATGTACTCTGATTAAAGTATATAGTAAGCTGTATATAGTAGTTGTGTATCAACATCTTTTTTAGAAGGTAGTGTGAAAAGTAAGCAAGTGTAAGCATGCTGATACAAATGGCAGCCTTAACTCATCTCCATGTCAGTGTCTGAGGCCAGGCAGACAATGTGGAGCATTTAAGACTTATAAGTTGTCTCCTCTCTTTAAATTATGGTTTCATCTGGGGGCAGAGGAAAGCAGATAAAAGGGTTAGCACCAGTCGCAGACAGAGAGAATACATTATGCTTTAAGTCTAACATTAATAGCTTGTTCTCTTCCCCTTGATGGGGGAGCAGAGGCTGGCGGGAATGGTAATGATGCAGACACCACTCCAACATACCTGAGGAGCCATTGATCACTGACAAAAGAACAGAAATACACCAGAGATTTTCATGATGCCTGTATTTCATCACACATTTCAACGTACAGAAAAGGCATTTATACTTATCACCTTGATAACCATGTCCGCAACAAAAACAGATTAAGATACTGTCAGCCTTTTCTTACCTCTCCTCCGACTTCTTTCCCTTTCACTTACCAGCTTCCTATAATTACATTTTATAAATACATTAAAAATTCATCAATACAGTCTGAAATCAGAATAAACCAAGCTGCAACAACGTGGAGAGAGGATTCTTTTCAGACAGCGAGTGAAGACACCGTCTGCTGGCACAGACTTTAATAACATCTCGTTTGAACACCCATCTTTTCTTGACACAAGTCTGGTCTGGGAGATAGAGAACACAGTGAGGTGTTGGAAAAAGATCACATCTCTTCCATTCTCACTGTGCTTTTCTCTCTCTCAGTCTCGGGGCTTGTGCTTGCTGAGTATAGCAGTCTGTATTGTTCAATCTTCTGTTGAGCAGACAGCAAGGAGACAATGTTTTCTCACTGTCGTGCAGGTTCTCCAAATTCACTATTATTACACAAGTGAAACATCTTGTTTCATCTTGTTCATGAGTCAACATGACAGCAGACGCACAGAAAAAGGGAAGTTGTAAAGAAATTGTTGTATGATTGCACCCTTGATGACTTGAAAAGCTTTCTCTTTGAATGCCAGTAAACAGAAAGAAAGATGAAGGGTGAGTTTGCAGACTCCATTCTAATCATTTTAGCAGCATTTTCTAAACTTTTTGGTTTTGGATGGATGTGCAAGCAAACGGATGTGTTTGAGACAGAGCAGAGATGATATTTTCCTCACAAACAATGTGAAGCAGGCAGAAGTGCCCAAAACTGCAAGGCCTGGTAAGTGTGTTTGACCTTGAAAATCCATGGTACATAGTTTTTTTGGTGAACGAATTGTGCTGCCTTATCATGCAGACGTACACAGCCTGTCAGTAATTTGTAGTCTTGAACTCTTCTTGACCTTGTATTAGAGGAAAACAAAGCTTTATTCCACCTTGGATTTCATTTTGCAGTTCATTGGTTCTATCGGTTATAATAACACTGTACACATCAAAGTAAATGTGAAAATCAAGGATCAAGACAATAGCACTTGTCCAACAGGGCAAGAAAAACAACCAGTCAGATAATCAGACAGGTTATAAACCAGCCAACAGATTAGTTAAATCCAAAAGTAAGCACACCACTGACTGTTAACAACAATCCCTAACTGCACAGGAACTTTGACTGTAAACTACAGCAAGCTGGCCAGTGCCGAAGCAGGAAGTCATCAGTAAGTGTGATGGATTATAATCAGGGGTCCTCATAAGTGGGACGCATGTGTGTAAATGTGTAATGTCCAGTTGTTTCAAAACACGCCTCTGCGCACCATACAGCAACTGATTTGGGTCTGAACTATAAAGTTGAATTGAAAAATCTCATGAATGGGATCACTTTGGTTGGACACTGAAAAAAAATGCACTGTGAAGCTCTTACATTCCAGCAGATGGCGGTAATGCAATAATAAGGATGCTAACCACCCGAAAACTCAACAGAAGAAGGCAACACCTGTCATTGGTCATTAATACACGTTTCTCATCTGTGCACTTTTCATGTCAAGACATTTGACCCACTGAAGTAACCTACTGTGAGAAAACAACAACAGTCTATTTGTTGTTCTGCCACGTACACACAAGCACCAAAACAAACCCGAGCAGGAGAAAAGACTTTGTATGAAAAGTGGCTCCAGGATGTGCTGTGGCTTGAAGTCAGCGATGAGCGCACCGAAATGTGCTGCAAGATGTGCAGGTTTGTTTTAAACAGTCTCAGAGAAGTTCAGTCATCCATTGTTTGATAAACCCGAAAAGAGTAAGGAGCACACAAATGTGGCACAAACATACAAGTCAAGCTGAAAAGTTTCCCACTTGGTAAATGGTGGAAGAAGTTGAATGAAGACCAACAGCAAGCTGTGTGTAATGTTTTTCTCCAAGCATTTCATAAGGCTAAACATGTCTTATGCCTTCCTATGCTGAGGATTTCACTTTATTGAAGCGCTCCGAGTGAATGTTGGAGGTACGTTATTCACTCATTAGTGGCGGGTTGAAGAAGAAGAAGAAGAAGAAGAATCGGAGGGACAACCCCCTTTATTTTTGTCACACACAATTACATACATGCAACACACACGCCATGCAATTTTTGGTGAAATTTGTCCTCCGCCTTTAACCCATCCTGGTCGCCTTCCTCCACAGCAGACCAGGAGCGGTGGGCTGCCATCCGACCGGCGCCCGGGGACCCAGTCTCTTTTGTCACCATTGGTCAGGTGGTGATCTTCTTGCATGTTTTTAGTGGGGGTATTTTTATGGAGGATACCCCAGGTGAGCACGGGGAGAACATGCAAACTCCACACAGAAAGGCCCCTTTTTTTTTTTCTCGAGCAGGCACTGAAGGTATGGTGGACGACACACCACCAGCGCCCACAGCGGGATTCGAACCGGGACCTTCTAGCTGTGAGGCGACAGTGTTACCACTTGTGCCACCGTGCCACCAGACATTGAGAGCATAGCTGCAGTCTGCTGATTTTTGGGTGCTGCTCTTTGATGGATTTGAGGACATCACAAAAACCACTTTGCAACTTGACAGAGAATCCACTGTGACAGAATGGATGCACTTAAAGCGAGCAGGAAAACACTTGGCAGCATCCTCTGTGTATGACTTGATCCAAATAGTTACTACAAACAAGCCAGACTCTGACTCCATCATCAACAAGGTGGTTCAGTTGTCTCTTAGGCCACCTTTGAGCAGTGCAGCACGTGAGAGGAGATTCTCACATCTCAACATAATGAAACCAAGCACAGATCTCATCTGTCAGACTCGTCTCTCAGCCCCGATGCACATTCACCTGTCAAATATGTCCACAGAGACATTTGACCCAAAGCCGGCTGTTGACCTGTGGATGGAGACAGTTAATCTGAGGCTCAACCAGGGACTGATAGGTGCATCTTCATCATCTACTGTGCAGGACGCTGAAGTAGAAGACAGTGAGGGAGACACTGAGGATGATGGCATTTATTAAGATCATGCCATGTGTGGGATGAGTACCAAACACCATCTTCTGCAAGTCACCTGAGTACCTGACTGAAAAAGTTATGTACTCTCATGTTTACCACTGACAGTTTGAGTAATCATTTTACTGTTGAATGTTGTTTTTCTTCCATATAAGTTTGGCTACCCTGGAAACATGTGACTGTATGTTTCTTGTCCCCTTGGACATCACTGGAGCGATGTTACTGTGAAAAGGAAATGATCATCAGACTTAAGGAAATGAAACCCAATGTGTAAAAAAATCATAGTTTTCCTTTGATATTATTCGCTTATTGCTTTCATTTCATTTGCCAATGTCCCCTCTACATTCTTTATATAGTTGCTACATTACTGCAGCACTCGTCATTAGTTCAGTGCACACCTGCCACTTTTATGCAGTGCAAAATAAAGAGTGAAAGTTTTTGAATAATACAGTTTTGCTTTGATTTTGGAATGAGATACACAACTTGCCAAATTTAAGGTCCCTTAAATACATTTAATGGGATGACAGATTGTTCATGTTCTGTTTGTTCTTGTGTTGGTTTATGAATTTGTATAAACTATAAATTTGTGCATAACTCAATAATTCAAGAGCTTCAGTTCACTAATTGCACATTGGTCTCCTGGTTCATGCAACAAGGTTGGAGTCTTCTTATTAGCAACATGGTCAAAATGTGGTCTGAATATGATATCTAGCACCTATATATGTCAAATCTGTTTGCATGCATTTTTAAGTTTGTGATAACGGACTACATTTAAAAAAACAAAGAAAAACAAGGTGACAAAATTCATATTGTAAATGCATATTATCACAATGAACCAATATGTACATTACAATGACAGATTGTACAATATACAGACTTGATACATTCTGTAATATAGTTAAATGGCAATTAAATTGCAGCAGGATGCAGTATAATATAAATATTTCCTTTACAAAGATACAATATTTTTCATTGAACATAGGATAAACAAAATATACAGCATGTTCAAGAGGAGTGTATTAATTAACAATCAGATTAATTAGGAATGAATCTGACCTTTAATAGAGTCTGGCATTCGGTTACAGATCTTAACCCACTTACAGTGTCAAAATATCTGTCAGTCTGTCCATCCATCCACCCATCCACCCATCCATCTACTGCACCTGCCCATCAATGCATCATCCATCCATCCATTCTTGTAGTTATCTTTCCTCCCATGGATCATACATACATACATCCAACATTCACCAGTCTACCTAGACAACCATCCATCCATCCATCCATCCATCCATCCATCCATCCATCCATCCATCCATCCATCAAGTCTTTCACTCCCACCCACTCGTCTACCTATCCATACATGCATCATCCAACCATTAGCAATGTTTGAACTGATATTCGAGATCAGGGTGCTTAAACAGTTACTTACTGTAGCTTTCTAACAGAGGAGCTAATTCTTTCTTTCTGATATGTATTCAGTCATCAGGTCAATATTTAGCCTTTTCATAATCTGTTTTTTCTTTCCATTTCCAATAAGTTACAGGTATATGCAAATCAAAGGAGTTGTCATCCATCGTCTGTTTGTAAATACAGTGGTCCTGTTTCAGACTTCTCAGTGAGTAGCTCATAGAATTCAGTCAGTAGAAATGCAACGCTATGCTGACAAAAACTCTGAGGGAGAATGGTGTACAATGATACAGCAGTCATACAGAAAATGGATGTTTATCCCCCAGAATATGCAGTATTAAACTAACACTGATGGTTATTTACAGTTACTGAGCCGTCATCTCAGCCCTCTCAATGAATCAATGAACGATGAGTGCACACTTTTCCTCTCTGAAGAGGTGAAACCTTTACAGCTGATGCTATGAAACAGCCCAGGTGCTGCTTGCTAAAGAAGCATTTCCCTGAAAAATAACTTGCAGCAAATAGCCTAACAGTTCCCTGACTTTTCCCACAACATACTGTAGTTTACATTAGAAAAAAAAAAAAAAAAAAAGGACATGAGTGCGATCTGTCAAAGAAATGCTTTTCAGCCTACCTGGCTCATACTGGTGACCCTCACAAATTGCTAACAAATGCTAATATCTCAGTAAGAAAAACACTGCGTAAGCACTTTTGACATGAACTTCAAAAGAGTCTCATGAATCTGATAATGCTGTTGCAAAGCTGAACTATTGCTTGGATTCTGCAAAACGACCTGGCGCTCAGAGCCTTAAAGGAATTTCAAGGTTAGAATACAATCAGTCTGGTCTCTGATCGAGTATGTGTCTGAACTGTGCTAGCCATGAGCCACTATATGGATGTGGCGATAAATCAGCAGGACATGAAGAGATCTGCGTGCATGAATTAATACAAGATTCTGAATATCATCCATTGAAAATGAGTGTGCTCTTTATACAATGCTATAAAGTCTACACATTCTTTAAAACAATGCTCGAATCTGTTCTTTCTATAGATAGCAGCTGGCGTTCAGCAAGAGTGTGAAATGTTCTGAAAAAGCTTGCTACTGAAAATCCCATTATGTAGAGATGAGTCCAAGTAGCATAACATGCCACAGAGATAAATCTGTTTCCTTTACACCATCATCCCATTCATCTAAAGAAGAGATGTGCTGCAGTAATGTTTAATTTCCATCAAAAGCTATTTGGCTTCTTCTGTCTGCTATTCACTGTGCATGTAGAACGAATACACTGGAAAACACATTATGATTGATTTATTTCTCACATGCATTTTCTGCTGGGAAGTAATTTAGCTGGCTGATAAAGAAAATTCTTTTAGAATTAGATTCTCTTATTTGTTGCACCCCTGACATAGCAAACTCAGCTTTTTAAGACTGCACCAATAAATACATTTTACACCCCCCCCCCCCCCCCCAACAAAAAGCTGTTCTGTTCAACCTCAAGCATGATGTCCTGGTGTTGCCAAAAAGACATCATTGAGATCATTTGTGAATGACATATAAAGACGTTTTTGTCCAAAACAAAATGTTTTATCTGTATAATTTAAAAAGTTTTGCCAGATGGAGTGAACCATTATGTAAAATAAGTATTATGTAAAGAGTGGAATGACTGGCTATTACTTCAAATATGTAAAGAAGATATCTCTCAGAGCAATTTATACAGCTAATTTGCCAGTCTACAAGGTGTGAGAGCGGACACGTTGAGATAACATATCTGATGTAATGTAATGACATTATGTGGGTGTTCCACCAGGATGACGAAAGGCAAGCAAGAAAACTTCTAGGTTCTTCTGGAGGCTGCAGCTACTGTGAAGTGTGTACTCTGAACCTGGAAAGTTTGAAGCAGCTGAAGCAGGTCAGCAGAGGTGGAACCTGGTCTGAAAGAGTTTTGCTTCAGTGCAGCATAGCAGCAAAACAGGGCACCTTGCCAAGGCCTGTTCACAACCAGCACATGGAATTCATCACTCTTCCCTAAGGTAATCCAAGTTAGAAATGGGATTTGAGTTTTCAGGTATCCAGCCCAGCCACTCAAGAACTGCATTTTCTACAGTATGTAATTTGAATTCATCCAACTTTGGATATAAAGTTCAGTCTGCACATCCATTCAGTCTTCGGTGTTCCACAGATGACAGCTGGCACGTCCTTGAATTAAAAGTCTTATATGGCTTTCCAACTGTGGGATTCAGGCATGTTATGATTCCAGCTTTTCCCAGAAGCTTCACGGAGAAGCTTCAATGAGTCAGACATGAAAAAGTACAGTTGAAAAACAATAGCAAGCCATATTTGTATAGTAGATGAAGAACAGGTAGAAAACAAATAGTCATTGATATTCAAAGTCCAGCTCAGGCAATTACAGTTGAAAAAACACTATTAGAGTTATCAGTCATGTTTGCGATCCAACAAAAATGTTCAGCCATGTTTATCTGCTGTCCTGCGACACATCTCCCCATGTACTGGCTTCATTTTCGTCTGAGTCAGAGAGTGCTGCTGTGCACAGATCACTGAAGATATCTGGAAAAACAAGAAAGATTCAAGTCAGATTCATCTTTAAATACAGTTTGGTGTCCTACTCCATTATATAGAAAACAAGCATGGGGACAAACTGTGGCATTCAAACACAGTGTTCCAGAAGAGGGATGCACAGCCGGACTGCAGCGCCAATAAAACATAACACACCACACAATGCAGCTTTAATAGGAGTATAAAACAAGGAGACATAATAGTGAGGTGTTCAATATTTGCAACAGTATCAGCCAGTAGAGTGCATAAAGAATTATAGGGAAGGCAGACATGGGCAATCAACACAGACAGGTGAAGAGGGCTTTTTCTAAATGGGCCCCACTTAACCAAAATACTGAAGGTCAACTGCTAGAGCGCGGAGTTCTGTCTTCCTTAAGAATTGGAAAAAAACTCAGAAAGTGAAGAGGGAAGTGAGGAGAAAGTGGGGAGGGCAAGTGAGGAGAAGGAGGGGATAGTTGTTTTGAAGAGGGGCGGACAGAGCTCCGTAACAAAACAAGCAAGGCCATGACAAACACTTTGAGGGCCAGCCTTCAAGTTGGCATGAAAGGGAGGAGATGGAGGAGAGATGGATGGAGGACAGAGGAGACACTGAAGTAGGAGAACACAGAGAGAGAGAGAGAGCAAAGAGCCCAGGAGTGGCTGTCCTGTCAGAAAAAGTATTCTGTGGCACCGAAACATGAACTTATCAACAGAGTGTTCTGACAAACACTCAAGTTTCATGTGAGCCTCAGACTGATATAGGCGTGTGTGTGGAGCTCTCAGTTTTGGAAAGAGTTGAGAAGTGAGAGGAGCAACTGTTCCAAAAGTATTTTTCCCCAATGCAAAATCTTGTTTTTAAGCTGCCTTTTAGTTCTAGTCCTCAGTGTTAATTGCATTGATAATTTTTTTGCCTTTTACCAAAAAACTAGTGGCAACAACTTGTTCTCTTATTGCTACTGCTACGACTCATAAAATCTACTACTAGTAGTTGTAGTTTACACTGTTACAACTATTGTTCTGTGAATTTTGAGTACCAGATTATTCATAGGCAGTGAACAGCTAACAAGCATTTGGTGTAGACAGCCAGGGGGAATGGAGTGAAGGGTGGGAGTGTCAGTGATAATGCAGTCTCCACGTCATATGGGATGGGCGGTGCAGACTGGAAAGATTCCTAAGTTTACAACCTGCAGCATCAGACATCTGCAGGTGGTTTTATTATTGTAGAGCTGGTCATGTGATCAAGTTGGATATAATGTGCCTTTCAGAAGAATCTGAGGTATTTACAACTCGGATGCTTACAGTCAGAAACTGGTAATTACAGTAACTCTCATATGACATGCATAACTGCTCGGCCAGGGAGGTGGTGGCAGTGGAGCAGGGGGGTGTGGGTATGAATGCATTTTCAGTAAGAATGGAGCATGTTCAAGCTAGAACAAGCGGTATGGTATTCTTTAACTATACTATAAGTTTATGTTATGGCCACAACTTCAAATTTTTCCAACTTTGGTTCTGAGGAATCTCACATAGCATAGCTGATGGCTCACAATACTGTGAATACTATGTAAGTAAAGTAGCTTTACTATGGTGAAAAATCCAGGGAGAGGTGCAGATCAATAAACTTTGGCCACAAAATGCATTTTTTCTTCCTAAGTCCATAAGTCCACTCCCAGAGAGAGAGAGAGAGAGAGAGAGAGAGAGAGAGAGAGAGAGAGAGAGAGAG
>JBBMOE010000026.1:3124391-3161299 GCA_037975065.1 Chaetodon trifasciatus | reverse complement strand
AGAGAGAGAGAGAGAGAGAGAGAGAGAGAGAGAGAGAGAGAGAGAGAGAGAGCGCAATGTGCTGCAATCAGTGACATCATGCTCTGATTATTCAACTCAACAAGCCAAAGCTCCACCCCCTCCACTCCATCCTTCTATCCAACCTGAACTCTATGCAACAGACTCTCCCTCTCCCAGCGGCCCATGCAGGCCCACCCAATCCCTCCTGTCCCAACCGCCATGTGAGGGAGCGAGGGAGAAACTGAAAGAAGTTGGAGTAAAGGAGGGGAGGGAGGAGTGGTGGGTGGGTGGGTGAGTGAGTGTGTTACGGCGAGTGCCAGTGGTTACTGCCAGTGGTTAGTCAGAAGTAGCAGTGTTGTTACTTAATGAGTGACCTCCTTCAGGTGCTGTTTGCAGTATACTGGATGGGACCAGCCCTGTCTCCTCTGTTAAAAGGTTCTTGACTAGCCTAGAACATGAAACACAATGCAGGGGACGGTCTTCACTCACTCAAGGGAGGAAAGTAAATACAGCTATGTACGAGTAACTTTAACCAAAGTTTAAAGTTAAGTTTAACCAAAGTGACATAACATCATGACAAAGGAAGTTCTGGATCAAACGTCAAAACATACCATAAAATAACTACATAACAGAACTAATAAATTGAATAAAAACATTATAGAATAATTCAATACGTAAAACATGCAATAAATAATGGTGAATTCTCACAGATCTTAAAATAGTATGCTTGCAAAGGGGTTTGACACTTTGTATGGAACAACATTTAAACAAAGGATTTACTATCAGTACTATAGAATCAAGAATAATAGAAATTTCACAGCAGCACCAAAATAACACTCAGCTGAACAAAAATGGTAATTTCTTCTTTTGTGTAATAAAAATGGCTACACAGTTGTAATCATCAGCCAGCAAAAGGCTGCTACCACAGTTTCAAGGTCAGCTGAAAAGTGCATCAGTGGGTCATATACACCATTTGTTGGCAATTGCTTGGGGCAAAACTAAAATAACAAGCCCTCTCTACAAGAAATGTACTAACATCAACTTGATCCCTGCCACATGTAGGTACCATTGAGATCTCTGAGGTCCAGACCTCAGTAATTATTACCCCAGGCCACTTTTTCTGGTTTTGTTTCTGTAAAAGAGAACAATTTTTATAGTCTAAGTAACATCATTATAAGTGCATCTATGGATATTATGTTATAGGACAGCTCTAAAATGGGTAAATACATCTGACAAAGACTTATCTCTTGATGTTCCCAGTAAAGCTGCAGAGTATACACCTGTCTGGGTGATGTGACTTCAAGAAGAACCACAACAGACAGACAATACAGCTTCCATAGTGTCTGTCTTGATGTGACTCTCGAGAAACAGCCTCTGAAAACAGAACAGCCTGACAGAGAGGAAGAAGCTCGACGTGCAGTAAACCCATGTGACTGACTAACATCACGACCTGAAACAGACAATACATTTCTTCCTGGGGAGTGTGACAAAGTAAACACCGGTGCACTGGAAGTCTGTTGTTTCCTGAAACAAGAAGGGGAAATGTATTTGTGACTGCTTTAGACAGTTTTAATTGAGGCTTAATGTGAGTGATTTGTCAGCTTGGTGCCGGGCAACGTCTTATTGAGCAGCATAATTGCTTTTGCAGAGCTTGGTTCCAAACCACACACACAATCAGAGATAGAGAGGTGGAGTACGAGGGAGGGGTATGCTCCAAACACCTGGAATCCAGCCAGCTTGCTGAAGGTCTATTGAAAGGTAGTTGATAAAGCATATATATTTGGGAGAATATTTGCCTGAGACTAAAGACCTGGATAAAAACATGTGAAAATAGACCTCAGCTGGATCTGTGATTTAAGTCCAGTATGGCAGATATACAGTCTGAGTCTGTTACACCTGTAACCACAACCAACAGTGATGTCACAGTGTCCTGGAGTGACCTGTGCACCACGGCAACAAGGTGAGAAGTTCAGCCACTGAATGTCAAGCTCACTACATAAAGAGTCACACCCCGAAATCCTGCAAAAAGACAAACGATCACCTGAGACTGTCCTGGAAGATACAGTTACAGTGACAATGGACATAAACCCTGACCTGATGAATCACAGAATAAGAACATCATTTTCAGCAGCAACAGTCGCTGGCCCAGATCAGAATGGGATCTGTCCAACTCTGTAATCTGCCTTTTTCCAGCTGAGCCACCAGCCCTACCTTCTGAAAAGTTGACTTTGAGGACGTAGGAAGTTGCTGCGAGCCTCTGGCATCACACATCAGAGTGCAGTAATTCCCTCTTTATTCTGGTCATACTGTGATTTAGTGTTGACAGGATGTGGTCGGATGTGCTAATGTGTTCTCAGCCCTTATACAAATACACCACACATTGCCAACAGCAAGCCCACAGGGGCTGCTGGGAGAGGGACACTGTGTGTGTTGTGGGTGTGAAATGAAAGCCTAAATCTGGAAAGGTGCAACACACTCTTGGGAGGGCTACATTAGCAAGCATATTTCTGCCTGTGTTGGAAAAAAGTGACTATTAGCAGTGTGCACAGACACACAAACACAAACACACACACTTGTCCCAGAAGTCAATCTAAACACACAAAAAGCATGCACCTAAATCCTGGCAGACACACACAAATGTACCAACACACACACCCATGCACATGATGGTGCGTACGACACACACAGAGCTCGTGAAATTCTACAGCTGCACATTAACTTTGATCCGCCCAAAAAACTAAAGAAAAAAGGGAGGACATGAATTCTTCATTTTCCTCAAGTGAGGAGGAGAGACAAGCGAGAGTGAGTGAGACCTTTTAGCAGCAAAGCCCATAGCTGTAGACGACAGGAGACGGTTTTAAAGGCTGAAATATGCATGAGCTGATGAAAAATGAGCATACTCAAAGCAAGTCGAGCTTTTATCTAACAGAGTATTAGTCACTTCCAAATGCAGAGAGCTTGCATGAGACCAAAACACTCTTTCAGCGGCTGATTCTAGAGGCTGTTTCTCCAGAAAGGCGGTAGCCTCTGTTTTTCTGGTGAGCTCAAAGGATAGATGGTGGTGGTGCGGTGAATGAAACAGATTTATTATTCATCTGAAGCCAGTGTGTTTTCTGTCACCTTCCTTGATTTTTTCAATAGACCATTAGTAACATGTTTTGTTGTTGTATCTTCCACTGGTTCATCAGGGTAATGTTATAGTGAATAAAATTTTAATTCCAAACAAGCCACACTGAGCCTTTAATCCTTGTAGAGAGAGAACAGGGCAGCAGAGCAGCAGCTGTTGCACTCGACTCATTTCCTTTCTCGGGCTTAGTTGATTAATGTGAACCAAACTCAAGACACACTTTTAACCAGTGAAGCCGTGGTATGGGTCATCATGACAGAGAGCAGCAAGTGTGCAGAAAAAAGGCTGTCCTTATGCAAAACAACACAATTTTACCAATGTTGATACAATCTAACACAATCCAACATAACAGCTCGCCATCAAATGTTGCCTTTCTGAAGGCTAATGTTCGATTTTCCTCAATGTCTCAGGGCTGAAATTCATGATGCTGTTGTATTGCACTGCATATTATGAGGTCCATCAATCCATTTTCTATATCCATTTATGCTCTTCAGGGTCATGGGAGGCTGGAGCCTGGCATATATTAGACTAGACGCAGGGTACACTGTGGGCAGGGTGGCAGTCTGTTGCAGGATACAAGAACATAGAGCACACATTGGTGGTATGTATTTTGTAAGATGTTCAGTTTGTCCAGACTTGGAAATTGCTTGCAGTTCACACAATTCATTACTAGGAGTTTACAGATGATATCAAAATGGTTCTCTATTATACATTTTCTACAATCTTTCTTTCAATGAACAGAAAAAGCTAGACTTCCCAAATGTTTGCCATGTCTAAATAAAAACAGGTCAAAAGGCATCTTGCCAAAATAAAATAACCTAAAATTGGTAAAAATTTAGATTTCTGATCAAATTTTTTTCTGAATCAGATCAGACATTTTTCATCAACTTTCAGTACTCAGATACAGCCGCATACAGATTTAGATTGAAAACCTTTTCACAGAAGCACCTTGACGGCCATACAATGGATGCATAAAAAAAGGTTATGATCCACAATAAAATACTTTCTCGAGGATGACTGGGAACAAAAACTACAGCCATTTTGTGGCTGTAGAGAGACGTGATGGAGTGGGCATTTTGGATTGATAAGGTATTTCTGACAATTCCACACCTTTATGCTGTATGAACACAGTATAACAGGTGAACAAAATATTAGAAATACTTCCACAGAATGAAGTTCATTAATCTCTGTATTGTCTTCATAACCATGTCAGAGCTCTTCCTCGTGTTCCTTTTTCCTCCTCAACCCTGAATCCAGCCTTTCTCTGCTCAAACTCTCCATCTGCATCAGCCTTGAATTTTTTGTGTTCCTGGAACATGTTTGAATTTGAATTGATTCATTTGGTCAGTGTTTTTTATATTTCTCTTCTTTTGTTGCATTTTATGTATTTATTTTTTCTATTCTACCGCAAGTTAGTTAATGCTCAGTACATTTAAATGCAAAGCACAGCCAGTTTGTTGTTGCTTGTGATGAAATGTCTTATACACATGAAAATAAGATTGCCTTTCCTTGCTTAAAGTCATTTGTGCTCAGTGACACACAGACTTATTGGAATTTCTACACTGGATCATGCAAATGCTGCTTCTTCCACCCATTCCCTGCTTTTCTCTGCCTCAGCTTCAACTGCTTGTTTAATCTACCTTTAAAGTGCAATCACTTAGAGTCCTGACAAATAGTCTGAAACTGTCATCTATAGCATGATATCATAGACTGTTTATCATTTGTATTGTAGGTATTAAAACAGGCAGGGGGAGGGGGATGTATTAATAAAGCAGAGGATGAAATGCATCTTTTGCAGTACAGGGGGCTGAATAATATTTAAATTCTGGGTGCTTAAAAAGCCCAGAACCATGTATCAGAAGAAATGAACAAAAGTTGCATTCCAGACCTTATTAGAGGTGCTGTGAGAAACACAAACATGGACTTGCTTTACTTTGATTGCACTGTTCTCTTAATACAATGTAAACACAGTGTGACACCCTGAAACAAGCTTCTTCTTCAGCTGAAAACCTCCCACAACCAGCTTGACCAGTCTTTAGTTACAGGCTGGGTAGGCGCCATGGTGGTTGGATCTGTCCACCCCAGACAACGCAACTTTGCTTTGCTCTGTAAGCGTTCATTTACACTTCAAATAGCATTGCTTTGTCTGGAGGAACAGAATGACTGCAGCTGCTTTTCCAGCTCGTCAGAATTCTCCACATTGGCTTTCAGCAAATATCGGAGAGACTTCTTCGATCACCTCCACATCTTGATGGATTTGACACAGATGCAAATGTGCTTGACTACCTTATGATTCGTGAGTTCATCTAACAGAGCAACCATCATCTGTGTTCTTTCAGTGAAATCTCTGTGTCAGTGACTATCATCCTGCAACACTGACCAGCCTCAGCGCAGATAGTTTGATACTGAAAGTTCATCTTGAATTAGGCTTTCAATTCTAATCACAACTGTGTCATTTCTAGAACCGACAATCAAAGGATCATGAAAACATATCGCTATGGTTGACACAAAGCCTTAATGTCACAGTTTATGCTTGTACTGCTACCACAGAAATATGTTGGCAAGACTGCTGCAATCTACTGCATCATTCTAATACAAAATGGTGCATGAATAAAAGTACACAATGGTGCTATTATTCAATGAGCGGGTAGCTGAATGAATTGTGCAGTCTAAATAGCAGAGTGGATGATAGCACACAGTGCTTTTAGGGTCATTTGAGCAGGTTTCTACTGAAACATTGACACCAATATCACCCAATGAACTGTCCCATAGCAGCAAATGACCATAACACAGCTGCAGGTGGTTGATAGGGTTGTTGATGAATGCCAATGAGTAAGTGATTGCTTCCCAAGGTGATGGCTTTTAAAATTTGTGGCCTGTACTTCCTTTTGGAATAACAGCTCAGCCAGCAGCCAGCCACCTCCCCTGACAACAATTACAATTACAACCCACGTACTGGCATTTTCGTTGCTCAACAACAGACTATTTTGGTCTAAGATAGATCAGTATGCAGCGTTTTGCATAGTGATACACAGTGCTCTCAAATGACGGGTAAGCTGCCTTGAGTCGCAAAACCTCATATTTTTTATTGGCACAGCAATTGATACACTACAGTAATTGATAGTAAAATTCACTCCAACAGCTGCCTCAGGCTCTTTATGAGGATCACTGTACAATATGATCCTCTGTTGCACCAAACAGTTAACATCAATTCATGAAGGCTAAAACATTCTCTTGTCTAATATGGCCTACAGTGTTACACTTAAATGTTATCATCTTTATAAGGATGGTCCTGCAGGTTACCTAGAGGAAGCAAAGTCTGTTGCACTGTTGGATGTTCGTCTATGAAGATTCTCATTCATCCAGGTCATGGTACTTTTAAGTGCTTAGAAACTGTTGGATGCTATTTCACCAAA
Organism: Chaetodon trifasciatus; assembly: GCA_037975065.1. Lineage (NCBI taxonomy): Eukaryota > Metazoa > Chordata > Actinopteri > Chaetodontiformes > Chaetodontidae > Chaetodon > Chaetodon trifasciatus. The sequence goes on along the minus strand of JBBMOE010000026.1, from coordinate 3,154,756 downwards.
AACTACAGTATCTCATGGAGTGGTTTTGCTTTTCAGGTTGCAGGGTTTGATTGAAATGGAATCAAAAAAGCTGCATGTCTACACCATAAATTCAGGTCTGAAATAGCAGTTGCTATTATTTTTGTGCATAAGTAATATTATAACATTACTTTTCAGGTGGCATAACTTTCAGGTGTCATTCCCGATATCATCACTGGAGTACTGGTGTAATACTACCTGACTCCTGCCTTTGTCTGCTGCTCACAACTGACCTCTGCCTCTGCTCAGTGCATTTTCAGAATAAACTATCTGGTGCCCTGATGATGTCAACTGAAAAAGACGCTAGTCACAGCCAATCATAAGAATCAGCTATGCAGATACTGTATTAGCAACCTGAATTTCAACAATGAATTGCTGAGTATACAGACACTAAAAACCAAATCTAAAAGTAAGTGGAAAACATAATGGAAAGATTCAGTAACAGGCAAAGTAGGACCCTTTTGTTATTATGGAGAATGTGCTTCAACAATAGAAGTCTTCTGCAAAGAATGCTGAGCCAGAAATATAAAGTCCTGAGGAAAACTAAAAAAACCCCAACACATTCCACAAATGAGAATGTAAACAGAGGACTTGCACAGCAATTATAGTTTATTGAGGGCACAAAGAGTGAATGAGATGCTCAGCAAGAGTGCCCTAAATAAAGTATAATGCAATGTCAGACAGTTTATTTTTGCCTTATTTGTAAGATGCTTGCTCAAAGTGGTAAGCTTATTTTCTCACAACTTTATTTAGGAACAAGACATGTTTGAACTGGCAGATGGGGACCCACTTAGTCAGAGATTTCAAATATTCTGCTAAATTACAGGGAGCTGCAACCAAAGCAGGGAAACAGTGAGTGGGCAGGAACAAGCTGACGGACTTCCCACAATTCTACAGTGGAGCCAACTGGCACTCACCAGTGTCCGTTCTCCGCTTCCTCCAGAAACTGGACCAGGTCACCTGTCTCCAGAGAGAGGTCTCGCGCTTCATGGGACTCATAGGTCAGCTGCACCCGGAAACGGCCGCTGTCACCCTGAAGAAAGAAATGCCTGTTTCAAACCAAGTATTTTCCCAGTTCCATTTTGGACTGGGTTCCAGCATTCACTAAACCCTCAGCAGCAGATTATATGAGCTGAAGTTAATTAACATTAATTAGGTTAAACCTGGTTAACATGTTTTCCATTACTCTACCATACACACACCACCCTATAACAACACACTCTGACTGCAAATGGACTACATGTTTGCACTTAAACAAAACCAGGTAGGTTAGCACTCAAAACTGTAGTGTTTTCAAGCCTTTGAGGCATGTTAAGTCTTTAAGATAGAAGAGTAATGACTTTAAAATGTTAAAGAAGCTGAACATTAAACACACCTTCAAGTCCACTTGATCAATGCGAGACCAATATTCACTCTCCTTTTATCTCTTTTTTCTTTGTTTGTACTGCTCTGATCAATACTTTTATATTGATCAGTGCACCTTTAAGGAATTCCAAAGGATTTTTATTTGACAGGTTGACTGCAAACTGCCTCCACCTTGACAGGTTTGACAGTACTGGAGTTTTGTGCAGTGTAGATGAGGATGAGGTTTTGTTTACATGCAGGCACCACAGAAAGTTGGTAGTCTTGCTTATTCACTGTTTCTTCAATTTGCCATCTATTGCCTGATTCGAAAAAGGTCAATTTCTTAAAAGAGTGTGTGCATGAGTGCACCAAGACCATGCTCAGTGTGTGTGTGTGTGTGTGCGTGATGCTTGTGTGCCTATGTGGCTCTCTACTGTACATCACACAGATTATAATGGATCTGGAAAGGCTGTCATACCCAGCAGACCTGTGCAGCTATAATCCTCCCCGGCTTTTGTCTCTCCTCCCTCGTTTCTTAAATGTCAAGTCATCAGTGCCCGCTGCTAATGAGACACATGTCCATGGGAAATAATTACGCAGTGGAGGGGTTCTCTTTCAGGGGGCTCAGAAGGGGATTTAGTAGAAAAGAGAGGAAAGTAAAGGATGAGTGGAGAGGAAATGAGGGATGAGTGGAGAGCTGTCGAGGGACTGTGAGTGAACGTAGAATGTGATGATTTATGGCCAAAGCTAAAGTGACCCAGCAGGACTGGAATTGGACATTGACTTTTTTTTTTTTTTTGCAACATTTTTCTCTTTGGCCAATGATTTACAATGTTGAGTGGTACTATCTTGTTTTAATTCAGAAAAAAAAGTTATTTACACTATACTTTTTTTTCAGTTTCACTATTGTATCAATCTTAAAAATGAGGCTCCAGGTGATATCTGAGTGAAACTACATTCTCTAGTGAGCTGCAATCATGAGCGTAACCTACATTTTTATTGGTGCCTTCCTCTTCTGAAGAGTTGGAGGATTCCTCTGCACTGGAGGGGATCGTCTCAAAGTCGTCTGTGTCCATGGAAGGGAGACAGCGCTGGGCCCAGCCTGAGCGGAGTCAATACACATTATTAACCAACAAAATGTACTCATAAACATGGGGCGTATTACTATTCTACTGGGCAGGTGATGGTGCTTCATTGGCAGGGAAGCAGTGTCACTGTGCAGTTATTTGTCTTCATCATCATGAAAGTCTGATGTGTCTGTTGCCATAATTAAACCTGTAGCTGAGCTTCTTACACAGAATGACTGTAGAACAATGTAGCACGTAGAATAATCTCTGATACTGCTAACTGATCCTAAATGCATGGCAGAGGCACACTTGAGCTCACGTTATAGATGAGAATTCCTAACTCTGAAGGAAGGATACACACCAAAATGAAGTGGTCTATGTTTCCAAAAAAGATAATATAAAGATAATATTTATCTGGCCACCCTGAAGCCAAATGATTGTGACGTTGGTCTAAAACTAATTCTACATGCTTCCATCCAACACAAGTAAGTGGGTGTAAAAAGATGCAGAGGACAGCGCCCTAAAACCACTGTGGGATTCATGAGTGACTGTCTGAGGAGAAAAACCAAGATCCACAGTGAGGCTGTCCCTGTTTGTATTTCTCACACTATCAATAAGCTCATTGCTGAGAGCACCACAGACTTAGACACACAGGGAACAGGTTGCAAACTTTTTTCAGCTTCTTTCTGTTTACATCTAGCCATAGTACCATTGCCTCAATGACACACCTAAACAGGAGCAGTCAAAAGCAAGAGAGCATGCTAGGCTAAACTGCAGGCCACTTTATATATGTATTACTGCATATATATATGCATTGCATGCATGCATTACATTGGTAGTGCGTAAGCAGAAGCCCACAGTGCCTTTAGGCCAACCTAGGTAAATAATCACCAGCTGCCATTGGTTGATTGCGTCTGACTATGACACTGGAGACTGCAGTTTGCATCCAATCTCCTCCCAACAGTCAATACTTTCTTTTCACCACGATGACCACAGTCCTTCTCTAACCTTATCTAACCTAAACTGATATGGGTCACTTTGGAGGCACTGACAAATGACCTATTTTGTTATCAGGTATGAGAATTCCAATCTGAGGGTAGAAATCAATGTGCTGCAGAAAGAAGATGAAGTTACACACTTCAAACTCTTAATAACATGAAAAAAAGACCAACACCAAATAATTAACCAAAACAACCTCAATTTGCTCACCGACTTATGAACACATAAAAGTGAAATTTCACCAGAAATCAGCCACATAAATGACAGAAGGAGATGAGCCCTCCTCTGCAGTTACCTGGTTGGGAGGTGGATCTAGGGACAGCTGAGGTGACGCCAGCAGCAGTAGCTGTGCTGCTGGTCATGCTCTGACGTTTCCTGACTGCAGCCATAGCACCACGCAAAGTATCTGCAGGGAGGCCAAATGCTTTATACCGTCCTGTTCATTCTGACTGCCACTCAACAACATCAATCATAACCAAAATTTAACATGTCAGCAGAGCAGTGCAACTCCACTCATGCAGAAATCAAACGGGAAGTCATCGGGCCTAAAAACCAACAAACCCCTCATCCACCAAAACTACAACTACTTTTCTGATACTCTTTTTCAATGCTCATGCATTTTGAAACATCACATCACATCACACCACATACCACAGCACAAATCAACACAGCAGGCAAGAAATGAAAATAAGTAAGAAAGCACACAATTACGTGCACAAATACACACATACCACAACTAAAAAAAATAAGTTGTGCCTAATTAACCAAATAGTCTAAAAGGCCCAGCATGCTCAGCCCTGTACATTATACACATATCTCGGCGTGGTCAAGTACCTTCATAACCAAAAGGAGTGGGATCACTCTTTATCTCATGTCTCTTGCTCTTTATGCTAGCAGAGAGTGGACCTGGCCGGAGGAAATAACATGCAGCAAGAGTTTAATTAGATACTAACATTTATGGCACAGAGCTTTACCCCCCAAAATCCCTTGAGACAACATTTCAAAGTCCCTTTAAGAAAAGAAATGTGTAACATTGAGCTTCCACCTGTTAAAGTAAAGGCTCTCTATCATTCAGACACGGTTATCACTTTCATAAATGTTTGTTATGACTGGATTCAGACCATTATGAAAAGAGTTATAATTCTCAGGCTTTAAGTACTGTTTGGTACAGAGAGGAAGGAATGTCACTGCTGGAAAATGATATCAAGAAAAAGGAGTGTTCACAGTTCTCACTGGTTGACTGAACAGTTTTAAGACGTCTTTTTGCAGTTGACTGACTGTTCGTCTAATTAATGACCACTAGAGTGTTGGAGGACTGAGGCTCACCACCAATTCTCAAGACTCTCAGCAGCTCCATTCTCACCAAGTGCATTATTTTGCAGATAAAATTCAGATTTCATGCTGCCTACGCTGCTTCATACAGTCTGAGACTGCCAAAACAAAGTGAAAAATGACAGGGTGTTAATAATTTCTCACACGCTGTAAATAAAGCGTAAAGCAGTTGGCATAAATGAAAGTTGAACGGTGCTTCTTATTTGTGAGGACAAAAATAAACAAAACACATTTTTGAAGCTCATCTAGTGGGATGGTGTTGAAAAGAATTTCCTTGATGACTTAAAATTGGCTCATACGTGTACACTGATTTGATGTCCTTGCACACAAAAAATGGAGCCTCTTCTTTAAAATGATAGCAATAAATTCAAACAGTACAGGAAGTGCTATGTAGAACTTACTCGGCCCTACCTGTTATAACCTTTACAAATACGTGTGAGTCACTTATTCAAATGTGGGAGGCTCAAGTAAAAATGCTGGAACATTTGCAGAGTGCAGTGCATGTCTGAGTGGGGCTTAATTACAACTTGGGTGTTATTTATTGTATTTTTTTTTCGGCCCTCTGTTACCAGTTATGATACCATTGTACTCACCAAAGGGCTGAAATTACAGGATATACAAACACTGCTGTGAAGTCTGATGAGGTAAGACACATGAGCAGTCACACTGACAGGTAGGTTGTAAACAAGCCAACATATTAGCCACATTATCCAAACCACTTGATTTGGAGGTTAAACAGAAGGTGAGCCCACCTGAAATAATCTGAAAAGTGTTAGCTAAAGTTGAGCCAAGAAGTTGGTCTATAAATGGTGATGGGTGCTTACAGAGAGTTTGTGTAATAATTTTAATGTTTATCTTTGTTTTTGTCTTTCAAATAAGTTTGACTGCTTCTTGTCCCGTATAACTTTTTTTTAGCAATGTTTCGTGTTTCCTCGTAGGAAAAGCACAGCTGTTACTAATAACATTAAGGATGGCTCTGCTCTATTCAAGTGACCCAGGAGGTCATGACAGTGTGACAGTGAGCCAGCAGCAGCTAAATTCATTCATCCATCGCTCATTTTATTATTTACACCTGTGCTTTTCATACTGTGACATGTCAAAATGTCTTCAGTGTAAAAGACCTTTTAGCTTGGTGAATGTAATGTTTCTATTACTGGTGAATGATGGCCAAACCTACAAAAACAAGACACATTTTAAGGAGAAAGGTAATTATCCTTTAAACAGTTCAGTTTGTGAATGAGATTAACAATGCTGAGATTAATGAAGGCAGTCACACCAGGGCCACCTACAGTAAATCTGCCTGACACAAACATTCAGTTACATCACAGCATACAATAGCACAGGCACAGCAGTGCTGCCGCGTGGGTTTCTATCGTAGCAACAAAGTCTAATACTGTTTCCTTATATCAGTGCACAAGCTGGCTGAGAATTACAATCAGAGGCTAAAAAACTACAGCCACATTCCCAACCGAGCTCTTTACAGGCAGCGCGACCCACAGTGCATCAGTCATATGTCATTGAAACACTCGACTGCATTCAGGGAAAAACATTACAATAAAAGCAGAACAGACTGAGTGGAAGTAGTTCAAGGGAAACTTTAGCAGCTCTCTTCTGGTGTTTTTAATTCCTCCCCTGCCTCTGCCTGGTTGAAAATGAACTTCTCATCTGCATTCCTGCAGTAAACTGCACTTCTACTGCCACTTTGAATGTCACCTTACATTCCAAATGTCAGCTTATCAAAATTCTTATTTCCTTATTGTCGCTTTTTATAAAGAATATGTATGTCTACTCATTTGCAGCTTTTTTTCCCCTTTAACATTGTTTTCATTCTCAGCAAAGGCTTGACTTCATCAATGCATCTCATAAATTTCAAGAGACCAGCAAATAGGGAGAAGGCAGTAAGAAAATGGCTTTTTTTGGCCACTGCTCGACACATGCACACACATACAGATTTACTTGGAGTGTGTTTTGGTCATGACTAACCTGAGAATGTATGACATTGTGAAGCATTTGTTGAAAAATGATGGATGCACTAAAGGACAAACCCACCTAAACATGTTTTCTTATCTTTTAATTGGAGGTAAGGTGTTAGCACGTTTTTCTACCTCCAAATTAAACTTAATATGTCAGTTCTTCGTATTCATCCTACAGAGATACACTGCATAAACCTTTCTGGACTTATGAAAACTGTATGTCTATATGTTAAGTGACTTTTTAAATGTACAAACTTGCTTTTAGCTTCCAATCCTCGTTCACTCAACACTGTTTTAGCACCATTACTGAAGAATAAGGACCACATCATTTGCATCTAAACTGACCAACGCAGATCAGTTTTAAGGCTGTTTAATGTGCTTTAGCTGTCCTGACTAGCTGATTAGCTAAACAAGCTAAGTGTCCATGTTTGTAGCTAAAAGAGAGGCATGGATAAGAAAGCTAATGTGGATTGTGGCTGAAAGTCCACAGTTCTTTTTGTGTCTGTTGCAGGTTGCTGGTTGTGCCAGCATCACTGGAAGTCAATGGCAGTGACATAGTAATAGTGGTGTTAATGCTTTATATTTCTGTATGATCAGTGTGAGAAATGAAATGATTTGTGTGGTTGCCTTTAAATACAACAATTCTGCATAAAAAGAGATGGAGAGTTTCTCCCATTTGGATACAGAATAGGGAAAGACAAAGTGTAACAGCAAGAAAATAGCAAAACTTGAAGGCAGGAAGACTTCGGACAGCTAATCAGGTACCTTTTGTGCGTCTCGTGGCGAAGGAGGAGGAGGAGGAAGATGAGGTGAGAGAGGAAGTAAGAGAGAAGCGGCGGGTGACCTGTGTCTCCTTAGCAGCTGGCTCTATAGCCCGAGAGGGGTCAGGAAGGAGGAAGAGACAAGGAGAGAGACCAGGAAGGAGCGACAGAACAAGCAAAAGGGAGTAAAGGGAAGGACAGGGAGAAAGAAAGAAGAGGCAGAGGAGACGAGGCATTACATAGAATGCAAACCAAAGAAAAAACAAGGTAACAGTGGACCAGAGAATAAAAAAAAAAAAAAAAGATTTTGGCTAAACATTCCTAACATCCTGTTTCTTAACACCACATCACCACAACACAAAGCTTTTAGATGATACATCTACCTACTTAATACTACTACTAATAATAATACTTTTGTGAGACTGTATGTAATTTTTCAGCTTTTCCATCCACCTCCACTGTACTGGGTCGACTGATAAGGGAATATGTGAGAAAATACACTTTTTTTGGTCAAAATAAATTTTGGGCTTGAATACGTTGAAAACAGTTAAAGGTGCCCAACATTCTGTGATGAAACAACAAATTTCACACTTACACTTAAAACAACCCGTCAGTCTATACCACAGTCATGTTGACTTTCACTGCATGCGTTCCACTTTTAATTAGTGCTAATAGATTCAAACCAGACAGAATCAACAAGATGGATGCTTGGTGACAATTCTGCAAAAATGAGATGACCACAGACAATGATCGTTGACTTGTTTAGAAGTAGTTCAGATTTTACTTTGCATGTGCAGTTCAGTGATGTCAAAGGAGGGGTCACATTAGACTGACAATGGAAGAACAAAGCACGAAGCTGCATGTTCATATCTGTCAGTTATCATGAATTAAATTCATGTGACTTTTCACAACTGTGGAACAGCTATGACTTATTTTATCTTGTAAACCTGCAGATTGGACTCGCTTCTCACTGAGTTGGGATGCTGTGTCACTTTTAAAAACAGTCAAGCCACAGTGTGAATGTCAGAGTGCTTGCATGTCACAGGACAGAGCACACAGAGTGGTTCTGGATTTCAGTCCTTTCTTTAGTGATCTAACACGTTGGGTTTCTTAAGCAGACATACGCAGCAGTGAGGCACAGGAAGCTGCAGAGAGCACTCCTGTTAAAGGAGAGTTTATTCAGCAGGAGGACACCTGCCATCAACTCAGCATTGATTTCCATCTCATACAGCAGATAGTGTATTCATTGCTCAAGGAACTGCTTAGGAGCGAGTGCATGTATTGTATGACTGCAAGTGTGTATGTGGATATTGCACTTAATATGAGAGGACAAAATACAAAGAGTCATTTTTACAAGGTATGAGTACTACTATACTTAAAACTTGGGTTTAGGATTAGGATTCAGTTCAAGTCTGTCTGCATTATAAATATATAAGCCTGATTCCAACAAAGGCCTGGTTCTCTCTGCAGTTCATGTATTTGAGAGTTTATAGTTATTCCATTTGGACTTGGATTTGTTCTTTAAAAAAACACCATTTTTTACTTTCACTTCCGTCCCTCTTGGGTTGTTGGACTTCTGTGTGTTTGTTGAGTATCTTGGCTTGACTAGTGAACTGACTTTGGTACCTAACCCCTCCACCTCACTTATCAGTCTCATTAGGAGCATGTGTGACTTGAGGACTGACCGAACTGCTGCGACATGGAAAACAGAACCTGGAATCAAGGCCCATCCTCCTCCAAAAATGTTAATACGCTTCCAAATGTCAACAGGGCTCGAATATTAGAGGGTGACATTTATCGCAGCACTGTGCCGCAGAACTTAGTCTCACTGTGGTGTCACCACTGCCGGGACTCTGACAGATTCTCTCTCTCCTGCAGTCCCCCTGTCTTCAAATGCTGTCTCTTCAACAGAACCCTGTCTCGCCCCTTCCTAAACCACAGTTTCCTTGTTGTAGTGCGGGCAGATGCAGACGATACTGACATGAACAGATAAAAGGGGAGTAAAGGGAGAAGTGGCCTTTATTATGCTGAAACACCACGGGCGCTCAGAGAGATCCGCCAACAACAATGACAAACACTGGGAGTGAAATTTATATAACATCTGACAAACATCTAACCAAAAATGAGAGGATAACAGCACCACTGCAGAGTGGAGACTGAACTGGAAAGGACAGAAACAAAGCAGACACTACTGCAGTTCAGGATGATGCTGATTATCATGATGAAGATGATGGTGACAGCAGTGACGGATGGAGAGAGCAAGGAATGGACGATGAGGACGACGGTGTTGACAAAAATGCCAGTGACGATGGCGATCTTGGTGAAGGTGGCGTAAACAAGCACTGCATGTGTTGCTGTTACCTGCTGGAAGAGACCTCCTGTTTGAAAGTCCCTGCAAGGTGAAGCGTTTCCTAGCGTTAGCAGCCGAGTGGCCTGATTGGCTGGCTGAAGCATCAACTAAGTGGGAGAGCAAGAGGAGCAGGAGTTAGTACGGCAGGGAAAGAAGAAGAAGAAGAAGAAGAAGAAGAAGAAGAAGAAGAAGAGCAGGCCTCGAGTGTTTGAAAATGTTCCATGCTTGTGGCAGATGATGTCTGATTTTCTGTACCAAGGTCTTTTTTCCATAAGCTGGTGTGGTATGTTTGATATCAGAATTTTATCACATCAATCAACACTATTCATTCACTATTTCTGTTGACCTTAATGTTTTGCTTAAGCTAAAAATTCCCCATTAGTAGCTTTAAAACATTATATTGCCATTATATGAGCTGAGGAAATAAACAAGTAAAGATTCAAAAACAAAGAAAGAATTCTTGTAAGTATAAATTCTTGAAATGTTTCCAGCCAGTGAGGTTAGGGTAAGTAATGTTCATCACTTAGAATCCCGCTGCCAAAACAAACAGTTTTTCACTGTGTGTGCTGGCACCATGTATTGCATGTGTAATGCATTTTAGCACAAGAGAAAGCATTTAGTGATGTTACACTGTGTTGCAGGAATATTTCTCATTGCTCTTGTGCCAGTGGATGGGTCTAATTCCTGGTGTTGGGAAATTACTCTGCATGCTTTATTGGGTGGTTATGATAATGTAATTTACAAAAACAATCAGAGAGTGGGATAAAATTATAATGTAGTATAATATAGTTTCATTGTCAGCAGTGTTGTCACCAAACACAGTGGAGATCAATGCTGTCAGTTGTACAATGTAACACGAATGAACAGTGACAAATGGATATAGATCCATCTTACGTTGTAGGATTAGTAGGAAAAATGCTGATTTTGGTAGAATTGATGAATCTTTGAATATTAGATCAATTTTCCTTTAGAAATACTTGAACTGTGGTTTCATCACAGCCACATGGCACAGACTCTGGGAGGAACTAATGAGTATAACTTCACCCTTGCTTAACAACTGTGTCTGAAGTGCCCTTGAGCGGGGCAATCAACCCTGACTGGCTCAATTGGACCTGCTCAATAATGTCCAATCGTGATATGAAAGAGAGAATGAATGAGGGCTTTGGTGAAAAAAAGAATATACACATAAGAATATAGTGTATACAAAGGGAGGAAAAAGTAGCAGTCTGTCAGCAGAAAAAGTCAGCAGCACAGAGGAGAGACACTAACTCAAATCATTCACCCATTTAAACCTCCTGCTCATCCATGAAAAAGTTATTCAATATGAAGTCACTGTAAAATACTCTCCCAGCCTTCCAGTATTCCGATCTGTACGTCACAGTGACTCATCTATTCGTGCTCCGTCTATGTGTCTATCTGTCTGGGCTGAAGGGCACAACAGAAACCTCACAGCATAAAGCTAAACTCAAACAGCTCTGTCATTTTGGACCAATAACACATCATCTAGAGAAACAAACAGTGAGGTGACAGAACAGAGCGAGGGAAAGGAGAGGAGATGGGGAGGGGGTTAAAAAAAAGTTTTTTTTAAAAACAGGAGCATAGAGGAGAAATAGGCAGAGAGGACGAAAAGATAAAAAGTGGCAGGAGCAGTGACAGAAGGAGAGAGTAAAAGACAAAGAGACAGAGGAGGAAGAGAGAGACAGAGAAAAGAGGAGAAGGTGTGAAAGGATGTGAGGAGACAGGTGTGGTCTGGACAGTTGGTTTATGATAGTGGCCATGCAGGCGGCCATTGAGGGGTGAGACCAAAAACAACAGCCGCTGTCAACTGTCCCTAACCTTTACCTTCATACTAACAGAGGAGATTGGAAGAGGTGTGTGTGTGTGTGTGTGTGTGTGTGTGTGTGTGTGTGTGTGTGTGTGTGTGTGTGTGTGTGACTGGGAGGAGGTGTGTGTGTGTAGGTGTGGAGGTGTGTGTGTGTGCATGTGTGTGGGCATAATGAATCTGAGACTAAGCCAAGGCGACAGGAGGCATCCACCACAGCGGTCTCCAGGGAACCACTTTGTCTCCTACCTTCCTTTTTTCCTTTCTTTCATCATTCCATCCTTCTTTCCTCTCTCCTTCCCATGTATCACTTCCTTACTTACCATCTTTCGACCTAACCCCCTCCCCTTCATGCCTCCTTGTCTTTTCAGGTTCCTTCCATCAAATCCATACAGACAGAGAATACAAATCACACTGTTAACTATATTGGAAAAATCTTGTGTTTATACAAAAGTGAAATATGTTGTTACAGAGACTTGAAAATGTTACCCTAAACTTACACCACGTCAAGACACTGGAGGCACACAAGAACTGCTGAAGCATCCAACTGTTTAATCCACACCGACTCCAACAGCTGTTTGGAACCAGCCGTTCTTTCAGGTGCACAGGGGTGCTGAAAAGTCAGCATCAGAGCTGAGCGCAGTGTTTCCAGCAGGGCGACTAATGTCAGAAATACCATCACAAACACCAATCTGTTCAGATGACAACATGGATTCCAGATGTCATGTTTGATTTTTGTCTACACCCAGTTGATGTGCCTTATAAGAATCCTGACCACCACTAGAGGTCCCCATATGTGAAGGTAAACTTCAACCTGTTGAACACCTAAACAGAGCTTTGAGGTCAGTCCAGTTAAAGGCAGATCTCTACAGCTCCAATCATTTCATAAAGTCCTAACGGTTCAGATCTTTCAGCACGTATGACCTTCTGAAGGCAACACTGTTGTTAGTGGCAAATTCATTGCCACCCTCCTGCCAACTCCTGAACAACATGAAATAGCTTTTACAAATTTAACCAGCTTAGTGCGAACATACTCTTAGAGTCAGTGTGGACTGTTGCATTTGTCAAAATAAATAAAATGCTGACAGTTATGTGTTCCTAAAGTCCAACAGGTTACAGCTGACTAAAACAGTCTAGAACGCTGAAGGTCTACGTCGCCCTTCAGCGTTCAGTCATACACATTGTTCAAAAGAAGCTCTGAGTAGGTGGAAGCACCATTTCACTGAGTGTCTCTAATTTCTTCATGCATTTCTCTCACACACACACATACACACATGTCAGGTTTTCACTTTTCGGGACATTACATAGACTTACATTCATTTCCTGAAGACTTACCATAACAATAAGCAATACTTGCCTAACCCTAACCTTAACCCAAGTCTTCATCCTAAGATTTAATGATTTACATTTATCATGACTTGCATATGTCCCCATAAGGAAGGTGCAAACAGATTTATGTACCCACAGCATGAGTAATACACACACACACACACACACACACACACACACACATATGCTCAACACAGCCACTGCTGATAGACTGATAGCTGATATTCTCACTCACTGGAAAGTAACACCGAGGGCTTTCTCACAAGCGTGAAATCGTACCTGTTATCTTATACTGAACTGTGGTTGACAACAGTGTGTGTGTGTGTGTGTTTGTGTGCGTATGTGCATGCATCTGTGTGTGTAGTGGCTGTCTGCATCAGTGCATGCTTTTGGCCAGACTGTGTGCGAGGGTTGATAGGTGGCTTTGAGATTGCATGTGTTTGTGAGCGTGCGTCTACGGACAGAAGTCCAGCATTTAGGCCTGGATGAGATTGTGTGTGTACGTCTGTGTGCAGTATCAAGATTCAAGTTTGAACACATTCAATGGTTTTTCTTTAATTTTCACCATTTATCTCATTGTACTTTAGTGCTGAAGACATCAAAACTCTGAAATAACTCGCGGGATGGTTCTAAGGTAACGAGTGACCTCTCACCTCTCTTCTGCCTCATATTAGGGCTGGGGTTGGTCCTCCTGAAGCCTGACTCTGGACTTGATGAATCAGACTGTCTCAGCGCCATCTTACGCACATTCCTATTGGATTAGAGGGACAGGTAAAATTGGTGTAAGCCAATAAAATTGCTGAAGCAAAATATCTGTAACTTAATTTCCCATTATTCTTATGTTCCCTGTCTGATGTTCTAATATGGGATGTTCTGACATCAAAGTGCAAGATTTCAGGTCCTCTTCCACAGAGTCCACCATGGTGCACCACCTCACCACTAGACGCCATTAAATTCAACACACTGGACCTTTAGCTTTGTTTTAGCTTTTTTTTTATGCTGAGAAAATTCATTGTCACATAGGTTGCTGGTGGCTCACCTCATGGGGGCCCCATAGATGTTGAGCTGGCTGGCTTCTGTAAACACAAGAGAGACATTACGTGTTACTGTGAAGAAAAGATGTGAGTGGGGTCGACCCTGTCAAACTTAACATTCTCTTAATTAGAAACATAGTCAAAGTCTTTAAATCTGTATCTGACATGCAGTGCTTTAAAATTCAATGTTCAAAATTCAATATTCAATGTGACCTGCAGTCTTTGGTGTCTCAGTTGTCACCATGTACACGAACACTAACACACTAAGCTGTGCTGAAGGTCTAGAACATTACAGGCATTCTGCTTTTCTATTTTAAGGTGATATTTTTTAGATAGATGCACATAACACCACATGGTTTTGAACCAAATAAAGTCAACCTCATAGCATAAGCTATCCATGATAAATATAAAGCAGCTAACATAACCAAAATCTATAGTGATTTATTATTAAGTATCATATGAGATTGTGCTTCATGTGAATAAGTATGGCAAAAATCTATGTGACTCTCTTGGCCAATATCCCTTTCCCAACTAATTTTTAACTCTGCCAAGCATGACAACTGTGTGTCTCTAACGTATTCTGAACATTCTCATGTTGACTGTATGTGCCCACTTTTCAGAAAAGGCTCCTAAATTCCAGTGAAAGGTCCAAGCTCAGCCTTTGCTTCTGAGAGGGATCAGTCATTTTGGTAAACCACAAGAGGTGACATGAAAATGATAAAAAAGATAAAAAGATAGTTCATTTGTGGAAACAAGTGGCCAATGCTGTTTTTTTTTTTTTTTTTCATGATGACAGGCTCCCTCCCTATGTGAATATTCTAATATTCCTCTCGCTGTCCACTGCAGTGTTTGTCTCTTTTGTTGGACTTCTCTCTTTGCTTTGGATTCAGTTTGTCGCATTGACTTTTGCTCTATTGTCCCTCGACGTGTTTACTTTGTTTGCTACATTGGACTTTTTCTCACCTCTCTCACCTGCCTGTATGTCTTGGGTGTGTGGTTAATCAACTTAATACATTTTTTGAACTGCACTGCCTCTGCATTTTGATCTGCATTTGGGTTCAATCCCTTGGTCATCTGTGACACATTTACGACAGTATTTGTATTGGTGTTGGGTCCTGTTGAATCTGTGCCCCGCAGCTTACAGGACACAAAGAATGGAGGACAGGATAGTGGCTAATAGCTACTATAGAAAAAAAAAGTGAGTCCTCATTACACAGGTCAAGATATTAAATCCTAGAGGACAACAAATACTACAAGGCAGGATGCAAAAAAATCTAATCACACTGTTTTCCTGAACAGCTGTGAAATGGAAAGTTATGGGTTCCAGGTTGTGTCTGACCTTCAGAGCAGTCTTAAAAGGTGACATCTTTTACACCAAAAAGCTCTGACTCTTCCATCTCCTTCCATTTTAACATTGAGTTATTTCCATGCTTAAAATCTCCCAAACTGCTGCGTCAACTCTGTAAGCTGCTTTTATTGGCCTGATAGAAATCACTCTGTGGCGCTATAAAGAAACATCAGAACACTGAAGTCACCGGGGACACAGCTTTAGATATCAACCCATATCTAAATAAGAGGCTTCATAAATGCAACGTTAACAAATGTAGGCTGCCACAGGATTCTGCTGTGTGACAAGAAATCTCCAGAGAAGAATCGAGTAAAATAACTGCAGACAGTGAGGCGCAGCCTTGGCCAAACGCATAGCTCACATAAGTGAAATACCAAGCTCTGTGAATGATCTGGCTTGTCATCTCCTGTTCCAAGCAACCAATGAACCTGTCGCAGAAATGCAGACTCAGCATGGACCCATTCCACATGCTCCAAATATTGTACTCAGCAAAAGGGATATATTTTTTCATCATGGATCTGGAGATGTTTTATTCATAAAGGCTGGTCACATTGAGGTGGGAGAGGAGAACCTTAGCAGAGAGCAGCAGTGAGGAGCTGATATGAGGAGTAACAGCATGCACACTTCTAGAGTCAGACTGGCATCAAATAAAGTCCACTCTTTTCAAATGAGTGCACCCTGGCTGGCACTGTCAGCTTGTTAATGTAAATGTGACAAACATGGACACATTATGCAGTTTTCATTTCATAATCTACCAAATCAGCCTGAGGGTCAGGGAACCTCCAGGGAGGTGCAGGACAAATCTCAGGTCATGAGATGATTAACAGGATACGAAAATCTTTCAGTCTTTGCTCTAATCTTTTCTTTCTCCTTTTCCATGAGAATTACTAAATCACTTTACCTCCTTGGGCCTCTAAAAAATTAACCTAATAAATTCATTTCAGAAGCAAAACAATTAATAGACAAAAGGCAGCAAATAGACATTGCTTTGCTTTCAGGGGTAACAATCCAAAAAGGTTGGGAACCCCTAATGAAAACCACTGAAAGAAGTACCTGTCAGCAACAAATGTACAGCAAGTAAAGTGTTAGTACTGCATTTAGTGGCCAGGGCCTCTATTTACTGCATAGAGAACCAGGCCTTTGAAACAACGAACATAAACATGCTTATATAAGAGACAAATCCTTTATTTTAGTCAGTCTTCTAATCCGCTCCTTTGTTGTTAATGCACACTCGACACTGCTTCCACGTTAACCTGCTGAACAAAATAATGTGCATATAATGTACATTTCCACAGCTTGTTCCATCAATACAAATCACAGAAGAGTCATGTCCTATTAACATGACAGGCCCAACTCATGGAATTTGGCTTTAAGCTGTCTATTGTCACTTAATACATCTCTCACATGATTATCCATCTCCTCCTCTCTTCTCTTTCTCATCACATTCATGCTATTTCTCTCTCTCTCGCTCTCTCTGTCTCTCTGTCTCTCTCTCTCTCTGTCTCTCTCTCTCTCCAGCACATACAGCTGAAATGGCTGCAGCTCCTCTTCATCCTTTCTCTTCACACTCAGCGGTGGAGCAGGGTAGGTGGTTTCTGGGGCTCAAGCCACAAATGTTTTCTCAAAAGCCCTGAATCTTTTAGTTTTTCCAAATAACTTCAACTTTGTGTCACTTCCCCTCAGTCTCTCTGACCGGACCAGAAAATCCAGTAAATGTTCTATTTGTGGGGGAATACCGCCATCTATAGGTCCGCACAACATTGCCATGTGGGGTTGTTGTGTATGCAGTGAGCAGGTGTCATGAGCCGGTTTGCTTGTGGCGGGTTACTTAGAAGAACCGGTTCACTCATGACTATGGTACTCCCAGCCATCGCTGTGTTTCTGCCTCTCTGCCTCCATCTCCGCCCTGAAAATCTCCTCTCCCTCGCTCTTTGTCTCTCTCGACCCATCATTCCACCCTCCCCTCTTCTCTTCCCATCACTTTCAATCTCCTCCCGCTCTTTTTCCCAAACCAATTTTATTCTCTCTCTGTCTTTCCTGTAACCCCTCACATGAAGTCAGAGGTGTAAATCAAACACACACACACACACACACACACACACACACACACGCACACACACACACACACACACACATACACACTCCCTGCATTGGACCATCAGAGCTGACTACAGCCTCAGCTCTCTAGGCTTCATGACAGGACTGCTGTGTTATTAGTCAGTCTGCTCACACACACGTAGGCACAGGTACACACACACTCTTACACACACACACAGACGGGTTGTCAGATAGGCAGAATGTGCGGCTCACAGAGGGTGGTTTTCCTGTCAGTCAGGACCACAGAGTGGAACTGTGGACAACTGATGCTTACTGGTACAGAGAAGACCAAGAGAGGCAGAAACACACAGGGAGAGAGGGGACGGAAGCCAGCACACACACAGCGACGCACAGACGGGTGTGTGGTGGAGTACTTGAGTGTTTCTGTTTTTATGAAGCATCTCTACACCAGGGCTGCAATTACTAACATTATTTCCTCATTTATTGAGTAATTGTTTAATCTATCAAAATAAATAATTTTCAATTAAATGGGCATTCCACTGATTTTTGATATACTGGTCAATTTACTGGTCAAGAGCCTTCGAAAACATTCTGAACATATTGCATTTTATCTATATAGACAGTGTGTGTGTGTGTGTGTGTGTGTGTGTGTGTGTGTGTGTGTGTGACTACATCATACACAACCCTCAAACTCCCAGTCCTCTGGCAGAGAGAGGACTCGGCTTATTATGACTTGTGTGGCTCTGGAGGAGCTTTTAAAATCTTGAGAACAAAGGCCATCAAGGTTTTCATCTGGAGAGATCCCACATTTTGAACTGAGAATATGAGGATATATCGAATTTCATGATACCTCAATAAAAAAAATGTCACTAAGGGACTGTGACCCACTTCCTTAAAACAGTCTGAGAGCTAAAGAAATAACAAGATAGATCTGTGAATACATAGCCAAAATCTTAAGGCGGACAACTTCAAAACTTGACAGGTTAGTAATCACTGGAGTCCAAGTCTGCTATTCCAGCACGGCCATGCTTCAGTTGCACAGCGCTGCCAGCTCTTTGATTTTTAATTAATTATTCAGGGAAGTTTCAGTGAGAGGAAGCCTCTCTTTAGCAGGAAGGCCCTGATCACATTCACACCTGGAAGCTCCCCAGTACAACCACACTCTCATTTGAGCACCTGAGTGGTGTAATGAGGGAGGATTTACCGGCCACCTCCTGGTCACGACTTGCTTCTCTCACTTTTATGCCACTGCCACCGCCTCATGCTCTGCACTATTGCACCAAGAGACAAAAGCTAAAGCGACACTGAGCCTCAAAGAAGAAACGTGCATCTCAATGAAGTAGAGTAGGGGTACTAAAAAAACACTGAGTGTGCCTTGTTGACAAGATCCAGCTGCTGCAGAAACACTATGTTAATTTATTGTATTATTACTATTTTAGATTAGAAAAGAACTTCTTCTGACTGCTGCTTGTCTTTGTTCTGCAGTTGTTCATACATACAGAGGTTTAGCCATTGAAAAGACAATTAGTTTCATTCATGCTCAGGTCACGGCTGGCTACTGTTATCTTATTCTATGAAAGAAGGAAATCAGAAACAGTTCCCTGACTTTATAAAGGTGCTCTCAATTGCTTGAGTGCAATTTTTGTTCCTGTTCATCAACTAATTGTTTGAGAAACTAATCATTTCAGCATTGCACAGCACTGATTTCAGTGACTGGATTTTGGCGACTGTGGATGAGAGTTTGTCACAGCATGTCTGTGTGCTGCAGTTCGTGAGAAAGACTTTGTTGTATTTTCATCATGTTCTTGTTGAGCTGTTATGTCTGAAATGCCTTTAAACCTATAGAGACCTTTTAAGACCAGCTGATGAACTGTGGATCTCTAGATCTTATTTTGGAAATGTGCTTTTTTCATTTCCCCCCTTTTTTCATAATTCAAACTTCTTTTAGAAGCTTTGTGGAAAATTCCTTTTATAGTCCCTAATGCGTTCTTTTAGATGAGTTCATTCACTGTTGGAATGAATTCTTTGTTGCCTGAGTACAGCGGGCTTTGCTGTCTGCTAGATATGTTAAGATGCAACTAATTTGAAATGGGGAAAAAACTGTTAGCAACTTAACACAGCCCGATGAGGAGAAACCAACATATCTGGTGAGTCTCACAATGTCGATACTGAATGTATCAGTGAAAGGCTCACAGACAGTGCATTTCATTTGTTTTGCACCACAATATCCAGTCTTGCAATACAGTATCCACCATAATGACAACAGTATTATCCAACTTTATGGTTTTTGGTTATGGTTAAAGTCCTTTGGAATGTAATTTCTATGCAACAGGGTTGGCTACTGTATATTCTATACATACACGTACACAGTGTATGTCAGTGTAATTGGTTATCCTCCTGCTTTGCTTTGTTCTGCAGTGTACTTCTCTTGGATCACTGCTCATAAATGTTACAGCCAAAACAGATATGTAAATGCATGTGTGTGCAGCAGTGATTTGGGATACAGGAATTCTTCCAGAGTGAAAGCTTACAGCCACAAATGTAAAAACTATGGTGATTTTCAGTCAAGATGACTAATAAAAGTAAAATCAGGCATTTCTTTTCTCTGAATAGTCAATTACATGGAAGTCACGCCAGAGTTACAAGACACTCAGTGTTCCTGTACCTGACCTAATTACTGTGATGCAGTTGTGTCTTTCTGATAACTACAAAAATAACTAAACAGAATGTGATTATGTTTGTATGTTGCACAACATTTCTTTCTGTGTGCAGTTCAGTATTAGAAAGATGACATTTCTCTGACTTGGCAGTCGGGATGAGAGAATGACGAGCCTATCTCCAGACTGCAATGAAGGATGACTCCAAGATGTGCTGATAGAAACTGGTGTTGACAAAAAAATCTTCATGGTAACATAAAGAAATTGAGCTGTTGCAGCAGGAAAAAACAGTCGAGCCACAGCATGTGAAAAATGGAATAGAACCAGTATATGAAGAAGAATTAGAAATGGTTTTACAAACATGTGTGACTGCTAAGTCCAGTGCAGTATGTCTGCAAGAGATGTGCAGTATGAGAAAATGTCTGGACTCCAGAACTGTGAAGATGTGATAAAAGAGCAGCGATAGCAACCAGTTGAATGTGTGACTACAAATTCAGCATTCCCATGTACATGCATGCATGTCTGTATGATGGTACTTTTACTGTATGCTGGTCTGACAGAAACCAATGGATTGATGGATTCATACACTGTAGACATATGTCTGTCTTCTAGCTGCAAAATGGAACTTAAGTAAGTTACACAAACAAGGAGATATTCTCAAGTGCATAGGTATATGTGTGTGTGTGGGTTTGTGTGTGTGTGTACCTCTGCACGCCTCTAGCTGGCCTGTAAGAACTTTACGAATCTCTGACACCCACGTATTTTTCACATCCATGGAAGGAGCCTGGAGAAGAATATACACACACCAAACACACACAGTTGCATGCACACATACATACACATGTGTGCACACGCACACGCACACACACACACACACACACACACACACACACACACACACACACACACACACACACACATATCAAGCAACATCTTTACACTAATGCTGTTTCTCTAAGAGACAAAGCATTTAGCAGAGGCAGCTGTGTGGTGCAACACTGCCCCCAAGAGGAGGACTGGGGCTCACTGAATGGTGGTAAATATTAATTTACTTTTCTGAGTTTTTCAGTTGTAGAATTGTATTATTGATATTATAAAACAGAAAAAATACACTTCCACAAGTATTGATAATTCAATAAATAATTTAAAGATGTATGACAATTCACATCACTGGTGTTCAAATGAATTTTATTCAGTCTTATTTGCATATGGAAAATTAATGCATTCACTCTGACATGAGTCAAGTATTACAGTACACATAAGACATAAGACATGCAACTTTCCAACTCGCCTGACTAGTCTGAAGTAAGTCTTGCATTAAAACTCTGTTTTAAGTAAAACTATGGAATGCTTCAAGTAAGAAAAAGAAAACAAAGCTCTGATACATAAATCTGTTTTCACTTTTTGGACCTTTCTCTAATATTAGCTGTTTGTTTGTTTGTTTGTTTGTTTGTTTTAAATACCACTTTTGTGGTACAGTTATTGAAATGAAATCATCTGAGAAGTTAGGAGGGCAAATGGCTAGGGAGCACTGGTTTAACATTAACAATGTGTTGTGTTTTACTTGTATTTGTCATTATTTAACCATAAAATCTTAATCTGTCAAGTAACTACGAACTACATGTGACAAAGAAGTGCAGTGAAGTAAAAGTACATTTCCCTCTGAAATGCAGTGGTATGGAATTATGAAGTACAAAATAAAATGGATATACTCAAAAGTACCTCAATATTTTACTTCCTGAGTAAATCTAATTAGTCACTTTCCACCAGTGTTTAAATAAATGAATGGATGAAGGGTAAGCTAAAGCACAGAGGAAAGGTTTGTCTCATTCCACCGGCATCAACATACCTGGATGATGTAAACCTCCTCTCTGCCGTTGTACCACACTTCAAACTTCTTGCAGTCCCCTTTGACATTCTCTGTGATCCCCACAGCGCTCATCTGGACAGAGTGCAGCGCAAAGACACCGTGAGATGCAGCAAAACTGAATCATCAGCAAAGACTCAAACTTTAAATAATTAGCACAACTGAAAAGGACCTAAAAAAACTGAGGGTAACCTGGCTGTTCAAGAGCCGCAGGGCAAAAACCTGCTGTTGGGCACCAGTCAAACACACACTTCAAGCCCTCTGTGCATTGTGTGCGTATCCTGTTGCCTTGAAGCTCCAATAGGAAAGTACACCAAAGACTGCAACTAGTTTCCCAGGAATCAGCCAGTACTATGCTGATATACCACTTTGATCCCAGACAGTGTCAGTTCATTTGTGGTCATCTGAACAAAGCTTCAGTTATTAATAAGCAAAAACACAACAACAAAGCAATGTGAGCACAAAATAAACTGAAACAATTACAGGACAAATGATGCTGGTGATTGCCATGAAGAGAGCAAAACCAGCAGTATTTTGTATGTATTATGTGTGCATCAAAGCCTGATATATATTCCTCCTCTGTTCCATAGAGTGGCATCGTTGTCCAAAAGTGACTGAAACACACTGTTTCACTGGGTGACATGTTCCTTCATTACCATGAACACACACACACACACACACACACACACACACACTGTAATTGATTTAGGCTCAATTCCACATATGAAAATGCCCACTAGAGCTCTGGAGCAGCTGAAAACAGTCCCAAACAAATGCATTATTTCCCCCTGTTTGAGTAATGTTGCATAAAAAACTACAGCTTAAAAAATCAAACTATATATTCATAGCCGTTTTTAAAGATTTTTGTTTTCAGCTGAAGCATCTACACTCTCAATTAATGACATATGTCCCACTCATTGACATGCACTGAACCTGTTCCATGGGGCTTTGCAAGGACAAATGTTAGCAATCCACTGTTTGTTTGTGTGCCATGAGAAATAGCTCGTACACTTAGTGGGTGAAAATGTGTGGTGATGAACTGCTGTGACAATCATCCTTTTCCCCCATAACACCTTTAAGATGTGGTTTGATGAATTCATTGCATCACTCAACTGTTTTGGTTTATTTGTGCTCATTAACCTTACTTCCAGCAGCAGCGGGCAGCTGTGTTCAGAGAAAATACTATTTACTCCAACAAAAACAACATCGTGCTTCTTGCCCAGCATTGAACAACAGAATTAGTGACTAACTGTGGAAGAAAGTCAAATATTTTGCAGCTAAGGACACAGATGTTTTTTCTCTGAGGAGCTAAAATGAGGGTGGACAGAAGCACAACTCCAGAAGAATGCTAATGCTCCACGTCTGCTGGATGTTTGCATAGGCAGCTATTTGCTAACACATGCTTCGCAACAGCTGCATACAGTGATGGTACATCAGTATCATGTTTGGAGCAAGTTCCACCGGTGGCCAAAGAAGACTCAACCATTTGTTTATTTCATCTTTCTTCCGGTTTATTTTTTATTGTTTTACTTGACTGCTGATTTATCATTGTTTTTACTGTATACTCTATGAATCTCTCTGCTATTCATTCCCACTGCAATGAACAGTTAAATACATTAAAGATTCTTTTGTCAATGCAATCTTTTGAATGTGTGGAGTTTTGTTTGTTGTGTTTCTCACCAAAATGCACTGTGTATTTCCTTGAACTCTAACAAATGTGCTTCCTCTGTTTGCATTTCATTCATCATAAAACATTTGCAAAGCCAATTTTCAAGTATTTTGACTGCATATCATATGTTGCTGAGTGGAATAGTGTGAAACCACTGGCGAGAGTTAAGTTCAATTTAAAACATTTGAATGGGCAGTTGGGAGGTGAATTCTACTTTAGCTGCTCCTGTAATGGACCTTGAGATATCAGTGCCATCTGCCACCAAACACTGAGGACAAACACAAACAAACAAAAGGGACAGGCGGAAAAAAAAAACCATCACACAGCAGCAGCCATATCTGACCTTGAGTGAGTGTTTGAAGCTGTAGGACGGGGTTTTCTCGTGTCCATCGGTGGTCTCCTCTCGCTTCTTACAGAACAGCAGCATCTTGTCATACAGGAACAGGTGCCTCTGCATGGGCTTAAACCTGGCCAGGTCCTTCACCTGAAATCAGTCAGTATTTTCCATCTGTATTGCCATCCAGCCACACTTCAGCTGTCATATTGCTGCATATTGTCTCTTACTGAAGAGGATAAGTGTTTTACAACAGCCTTTCTGTCCTTTCACCATCAGCAGCTGCAACAACTACTGCATCTTAATCTCCATTTGCAGCAACCTTGTCATTCTGTGTGCAGACACACTGGAGAAAATTTGTCATTGCTCTTCTGAGTGTTTTTTTTTTTCATGTTCATTTTTTGATAATTATTTAAAACAAATTAATAAGTATGCCAATGGGTTTGTTTGCATATTTTTCCTATTTAGTGCAAATCACATTTACCTTTCAACAAACCAATTTACAATCCTGCTGATCTCTTTAATAATTCACTTCTACTGATGCTCCAGTCATCCTTTCATTCTTAGCTCATTTCCATACAATATGAAAATCTATCAGGACTCTCTCTAAACTTGCATGAGTTGGTCAGTCCATCACAGTGAATAGTCTGCATTTAGTTACCTTCAGCTTAGCTGAGGTCTTTAAAACTGTTTTCTTTGATGTTGAAATAAACATGGAATCATGATGTTTCTGCTCGGGACCTCTGACAATGTCGTGACAGCAGTCTTATCTCTAGGAGTGTGGGTTTGTACCTTGCTGTGGCCTTTCTTGTGGTCAGTCCACACATTGAAGGATCCCTGCATCAGCAGCTTCCCAAGTTCACTCAGGTTTCCCTGTGAACATCGACACATAGATGCTCAGGCTTTCATAGCGCGCCTCATTACAGTCATAGCACTTTGGAGTAGCAGCCATTCTCTGTTCACAGTCCTGCTTCAGCTCAACCAAGAAGGGTTTGTGGGAAATAAAGGAAAATCAGTAACCCTTTAAAAGAACTGCTAAATTTGTTAAATGTAAATTTGTTACATTCCCAACAGCTGATCTTCACTCTCCGCACTGTGAAGTTCTTCCCTTGACTCCTGCATGTTGCTTTTGACAGTGAAACTTACCCACAAACAGCTGAACAAGCCTTGTACAGAACAAAAACTAAGTGCGTTGATTATGCTCATGAACATACTAATGAACAGGCAGAATCCATTTAGTCAAGAGAGTTTGTTGAATCTGATTTGTATCACTCATATGAAGAACTCTCCCAGAAAAAACAAGAGAAACTGCAGCTATGATTAGGAAATATTTTTGCATATGGCCCAATATCTATATATGTACAGTAAATGTCACTATTTGCTTTATACACAGTCTTGGTGGAGAAGAGAAGTCTTTGAGATAGCTTGTGAGACCAAACAAAACATATAAAACACAGACACACACACACACACACACACACACACACACACACACACACACACACACACACACACACACACATCCAAAGAATCCCAACAACTTATTTTCTTCAACTACCTCTCACCTTTTGATGATTTATTAACCAAGTAATAAACCAACTGATCTTTCTAAGAATGGCAGGTCACCTCTGAGAGTGCTGGGTTAATCATTGATCTGGAGTTTAAGCTGAGTGGACAGACTTTTTGAGTGTTTTCCCAGGCTACCCGGATCCCCTGGATATAGTTTTTTTCTCAATTATCTTGGTACATTGTTGTAATTTTAGGAATATTTGACACACTGACTGTTTTTGTTTGAAAAACAGCAAATGCGTG
This sequence comes from Chaetodon trifasciatus, assembly GCA_037975065.1. Lineage (NCBI taxonomy): Eukaryota > Metazoa > Chordata > Actinopteri > Chaetodontiformes > Chaetodontidae > Chaetodon > Chaetodon trifasciatus. The sequence continues at coordinate 3,128,982 of JBBMOE010000026.1, read as the reverse complement.
CTCCTCAAGATGATCTCATGCTGGAGTCTTAAAGAACATTCTGTAACAGAAAACTCCTCCTTTCAGAGAGCAGAAATACAATGTGCCACACATTTAATGGTAATACACAAAACTGACAAATAAAATATTTTAGGCAGTGTTCCCCGCTCCACGTTTGTTTAGAACCAGCCTGTGCTGCTGTCTGATGGAACCTCACATCTCCAATATGACACCAAACAAACTTGGACAACTGTTGTGTCTCCATGGACTTATCCAACCTTTCCTCCACACAGTCCTACATCACAGCTACATTTCCTTCTGTCTTTGCATTCATTTTTTCCACCAGTCACCAGTGTCTAACTTGTGACTACACACTGGTTACAGAGACAAAGGTTGTGTACATATTGTCACACAGTGAAAGATCAAATCATCAGAGTAAACTGTAGAAAGAAAGGATGAGGACATGTAACATATCAATGATGATATCAACAACAAATATTCTTTCAATGCAGCTGCATGGACTGAGTCTTTTTTAAATGGTGGCTGATGTCACATATCTTATCAAGGAAATGTTTAAGAAAAAACAGCTTGAGTTTGTGAGACAAAATGTATGCTGTTCGGATCATCTGATGTGATAAACCCTCAGCTGAAACATACACACACATCTCTCACACACCACAATTATTCAAGGTTAAGGAAATTACTGATTGGAACCGACTGACTGAAAGCCCCTTTATCAGCAGCCTTTTACAGACTTTGATCACATCAGAGTGGAGTCAGGGTTGAGTTCACATGAATGGACCTCACATACGTAGATAATGTGTGATTGAGCCAGTTCTGCTCTCTTTTAAGTGAAAGATGCAATGATTCCTTACATCCACTGACTCTTCACTGAGAGCTGAGACAGCTCCACAAGCAATCTTAATTAGAATTAATGCCTTAGTGTGTTTTATTCCTTAAGGGCCTAACCAGGAAAAAGGTCTGCTAATTAGCTATGACTAGAAATCCTGTTTCCTGTTTACTGCATCAGTTACATTTTAGCTAAATGTAGCAATGCCTATCTATCGTAAATAAAATAAACATTAAGATAATGCATGCCATGATGAAGACATGTGTCCTCTTCAGCCACTCCCTATACTCTTTGTTTGAAGCCACAGATTTCAAACCCTGATGAGTGAATCCATGTTTGGAATTTGCTGCGGTCCATGAAATGCTGCATGGGAGAATTCAAAGCTGTCACTGCTTTACTAGGGAGAGTTAAATACAACTGCAAGTCAAGTCCAACAACTCTTGACAGCAGTTGGCTCAACTTAATATCTAAAGTTTTTCTGCTTTCAGGTTTCAAGTTATGTAAGCAAAAAAAGTATGCTGACAGATCAAGTCATTTTAAGTTTGGTGTACCTAACATAGCAAACAAACAGTAAGCTGACAGCAACTGAGTTGACCCGAAAGCCAAAAGAATCAAAAAGATTTTGCGCTGATTGCTTTATTTTGCAAGTTTTAACTTCTTCATTTTCACAGTGTACACATTGATGTTGATGATGAATTAATTCTATGCACTGACCTCAAAGCCGGTGATGGCTATCTGGTGCATGGAGTCGTTGACAGACTTGATGATGTCCAGCATCGTCGCTAAAGCCTCCTCCAACTCAGCCGTCCCCTCACCCTTACTGCATTTTAACATCTCCTGGAGGAGAGAAAGAGGGAAAGGGATTAGAAAGATTGTATAAGGCAGGATGAAAGGAAGACTAAAATCAAGAGAATGAACACAAAATGCTGAAGAGATGAAGAATAAGAAGAAGAAGAAGAAGAAGACGAAGAAGAAGAAGAAGAAGAAGAAGAGACAGCAGGACTGATGTAGACGTTGAGGAAGGCCCGTAGCTAACATTGAAGTCATGTCCTCTGATTTGTTTATAGAAATTATGTTCATATTACGGTTTTAGTTTAGTTTTAGTGGAGGTGGTGGGGGGCTCATGGACTCATAATATCAGTGTTTCAAAATCCATTTTACAACCCTGACCCACTGAGGAAGAGGAGAAGAGGGGACAGCAGTGCGAGGCACAGGTAATCATTAACAGTGATAGGCTGTGGTAACAACATTATCAGGGTGAGGATGTCATGCTATTGTCCAGGTAACAGCTCCCCTTGTATTGATTAAACTCTCATCAGGGACATAAGCTTATTTGGTGACAGGGGTTTTAAGGGTTAAGTCATTCATTCATTCATTCATCTTCTATACCCCTGATTATCCCTTTCAGGGTTGGCTGGAGCCTATCCCAGCTGTCAACGGGCGAGAGGCGGGGTACACCCTGAGCCGGTCGCCAGCCGACTGCAGGGCAACACACATACAACCATTCACTCTCACATTCACACCTAGGGACAATTTAGAGTCACCAATCAACCTAATGAGCATGTTTTTGGTCTGTGGGAGGAAGCCGGAGTGCCCGGAGAGAACCCACGCATGCACGGGAAGAACATGCAAACTTCACACAGAAAGGCCCCACCTGACCCGGGGATCAAACCGGCAACCTTCTTGCTGTGAGGCACGCGCACTACCTGCTGCTCCACTGTGCCGCCCCAAGGGTTAAGTCATTATGAAAATTTTTAATGAAAGATCCTTCTTTTATTTAAGTAATATCTAATCAAAGTTGTGTTCTCAGGAGCTCTGCAAAAAGCATGAAACTAAATCTTGAGACCATTTTGAATTTGAAGTGACATATGTCCAACCAGCAACTCTTCTACATAAATAGGATGCTGACTTTAGAAGAGCTAGAAGATGTTATGCTGAGTCCAAGTGAACTTCATGTCATAGCATCACAGCTGGGTGTCAGCCCATTCAGCTGTGTCCTCACATTTGTCTCATGTAATGTGCTTTTGGTTCCTTATTTTAAAAGTTATGTAAATTACTATTTCCTTTATCTTTCATGAAAATGTTTTATTTTTGTTTGTTTTTAGACATCTATTGATAAAGGTGGGTGAGTTAACTTGTGCTATCCTGGGTCTGAAAACACCCTGCCTGCAGCTTCCAAACAAGCTGATCAAAATGATGTAATTAGCATGCATTTGCATATTTAAAAAAACTACACTATCTCACCAGATATGTCCTGTTGGAATCCAGGTTCCGTTTGGGATGATACAGAGGCACAATTCACACCCCATTAACATTAAACAATTATATAAAATTATTTGCACCAACTTCAAACTGCATATCCATTCAAAAAAAGTCAATAAAAAAAAGTCTGTTTCCTCAGCTGGTATTATTTGATGGAACCCACTCTGCTTTACCTATCAAACCTTCAGTTTATTAAACACATCATGTCCGATCTCCAGTTGGACACAAAAGAGGAATCAGGGAGTGGGGACCTGCACAACCTCCACTGAACTTGGTTTTATCAGATTTGCTAGAAGGTTAGAGGGGCTTCCAAATGACTGAAACTCATGCCAAATGATCAAACAAGGTCTGCAGTCTACAGATGGGGTACAGATGGGATCATTAACCTCTCATTCCAAAATGAGGAGTGGAGTAATATTTGTTCATAACTCTAGCCTCCATGGTGACAGACCAAAGCCTCATTGTGGCTCTGGACTCAAAAAGAGCTTTTGGGAACTCCTGTGGGGGATTATGTGGAGCAGGCAGGACTAATTAGCCCGATAATTCTATAAAATAATGCCCTGTGATTAATGTACTGGCACAGTAGTCAAACAAAATTTGGATAATTTTTAATGAGATCTTACAGCCAAATCAAACAAGCTACTCAACTGAAGCTGTAATACAGCATTTTAATGTGTGTGTGTGTGTGTGTGTGTGTGTGTGTGTGTTAGGGTGGGGGGTTATTTTTCTAAAATGAGTGCATATCAATCCATGGGGACTTCCTGTAACCCTGGTGGTCAGCTGGCCGGACAGGGGGCGTGACCTTGGCATGTGGTCTGTCAATAGGCTTTCATGATCTCAGCTGTGGACTGCTTTGAAAACATACGAGAGTGGCTGATTCTAGTTGGGGGAGTTATCAAAAAGTGTGATTGAATTTGAACAGCTCAGAGTTGGCTTGACCTGACTTGCAATGGTGGACGTAGAATTCGTGTTCTTCGTTGCTGATGAAGTGGATGCAATAAAAATCCCACTATTAATCTATGGAGATAGATGTGATGAAGAAGTCTGTCAGTATCAGTGTAAATTTAAAAGTATGATACCATTCTCTGACTGACTACCTCATCTTATAGATCATTGTTATTGTGCAAGAAACACTTGACACTATTAGTTTTTTTTTTTCTAATACGTCAAAACTACTTGAAAAAAGACATAGAAAACAACTAGTACAGAGATACAGTAAATAAATTAATTAAATAAATAAAAATAAATAAATAAAAGCATGAGAACAAAATCAAAGTCAAGTGAAGATAATATGCAGCAGGGATGGCAACAATGGCCAAAAAAAAAAAAAAATCCACAAACAATGTTGAATAATTACTTATGCTAATCCTTTGTTCCCATGTGTCTGCCTTCCTTGTCTGAACTGAACATTGACCTACTGTGTTATACAGAGGTGATTGTTCCTATTCATGTGAAACAGAATTCTTCAGCAGGCACATATATATATATATATATATATAT
>JBBMOE010000026.1:3064432-3124002 GCA_037975065.1 Chaetodon trifasciatus | reverse complement strand
TGTGTGTGTGTGTGTGTGTGTGTGTGTGTGTGTGTGTGTGTTTTTCCCCTGGAATTGTAGAGTAAACAGCAAATACAATTGCCAGACCATTTGTAATGATTGATAGTAATGATTTGGTTAAACCTTAAGGGCATGAGAACTGCTAGAAAAAACACCTCCCTCCAAATTAAAGTGACTCAATGTGACTATTCCTTTTAAAACAAATCAATACAGGGGGTTGCATACTGTATGTGGAGGGCACAACCACTGAATACTTTTCCAAACATATTTAGGAAGTCTGCCTTTATGGAGCATGCACAAATGCATTAAAATCTTAATGTCAGAAATGTGCTCATTAAATACACTTGTTACTGCTCAAATTCATGTAGATAAACATGGTGGAATAATGACAAAGAAAAATTGAAGTACTGTCATTTAATTGTGAGTGGAGGCATAAAACCTGTGCAGAGAAACCTTAGAGCCTAGCTCTCCCAACTGTGCTTGTCTTTGTCCTGCATGATTTATATGCCTCATCAAGCCTCTGGAGCAAGTTGGACAGAAATCACTCACCAGCATACAGTGCATTCAGCAAGAAGATGTGTGGCCAGTGGTTTTCACATGGGTGTTGTTTTGTTTTTCTCACAAGGGCAGAGTCTATTTCTGACCTATATAATCAACATTAAAATCAGTCTGTGTTTTTCTGGATTACCTATCTAAAGCATTATCATCCTGTTTGGGTTAACGCCTCAGCCAAACAGTCTTTTGTAATAAAGTGCCAGAAGGTGACAACAGCTACATGATAAGTACCGTAATGGAACCGTGCAAGTCACTAAATTTTTCACAATTGCAAGTCCCAATAAAAGCTTTGTTAATAAATTAATGGATTCTGTCCACTGTATGCTTGAATCATTTTCATTTCAATCAAATATAGGAAGTGCTGAGTTTGTATTAACAGCATAATGTAGTGACAAAAATGTCAGAAAACAAGGAGGCTTCCTACTAAAACATGACCAAATATACTCATCAAACAGAGGGAATTATGATAAAGGCCTGTTTCAAATATAGGCCTGCTTCAAATAATGGTGCTCTGTAGTTGAGGTAAACAAAGACCCCAGCCACTATTTGTGGAAATACTATAAATCATGCAGGTGTCATAGCAGCTTAACAGACTAATAATATAAAAATACTTGAGGAGCATAAATATTTCTTAAAACTTTATCAGTAGTCCGAAATTGAATGAAATTGTCTTGTACAATTACTCAACCGAGCCAAAATTGTGACACAAATAGCATCATTGTTACACACTTGCCTAACAGTTGAAGAGTTTCTCCAAATTAAGTTTAATTTAAGCTGAATGTGTGTTAGGTGGTACTCAGGAAGAAAGAAAAAAAAAGATAGTGTGTATGTACTGACCACACACTAATTAAATATATGACAAGTTCCCAGGAAGATGTTCCTTATTCCAGTCAGGGAATTCTAGTTTGCTTAATTAATCATTTCAAGTGACATCTTTGTCTATGTCCACTGCAGGACACTGCCTGATTTTTTGTGTTATACAATCAATGTGTGCAGGTAGTTACCTTGAGCATGAGTTGGTATTTGGTTATCCTCTGGACAGGCTTCAACAGGTAAGCATCCAGAGACAGTTTATGGTCCAGTTTCTTCTGGCATTCCTGTTGTCACAAACACCAAACATTCTTCATCAGGAAGGGACACATCCAAAGCCTACTTATAGTGTTAGAGCTATAGTAGGCAAAACATTCATGTCACGTCAAAACACATCAAAACACACCTGACCTGGCATCAGGTTGGACAATGTTTTCCTGGTGTATTGGAAGTAATGGACCAAAGACTGAAGTCAAAAATTATGAAGAGCACCATAAATGCTTCATGGCAGAACTTCCTCATGACATACAGGTCCCCATAATGTAAATCATTCAATTTTAAGGTGAAGACTACGGTTAAGGTTGCGGTAAGCTGAGTGTCAGGTTAGGGTTAGGGTAATGGTTATAGTTAAATAAGGGTAGGTCTCCAGCCAAGAAAAATGTCCCCAGAAATTAGCTAAAATGTGTGTGTGTGTGTGTGTGTGTGTGTGTGTGTGTGTGTGTGTGTGTGTGTGTGTGTGTGTGTGTGCGTGTGTGTGTGTGTGTGTTACCTGAAAGAAGAGGCTGTCTCCACACTGTCTCCAGAGGACTTCAGAGCGGGGCTTATTCTGGCAGTACTTCTCATACACTTGAAGTTCTTCTTTCTGACAATGCAAAGACAAGAGAGAAGGCCTTAAATAATCTCCTATCAATTTCTGGTCAATTTCAGTTGTTGCTGGAATATGAAATACTATTATCTACCAATCTACTCATTCTGTGCCTGTGATTATAGGAGCCCGCTATCATGAGAAATATGACAATGAAAGTTCAGATGAGCAATCCACATCCAACACTACAAAGTGTTGAACATAGCATGATTATACTACTGAATTTTAATGATTAAGCAATGGCAAGTACTTTGTGCTTGACTGGCATGTACATTTATGACATGCAACTGGAGTTTATCCACCCTTGTTTTTCCCCAACTGTATTGCATTCATTTGAGAAGCTATACTGCTACTCACTGCCTCCCCTTCACTATTTTTTTTATTTGTGATCACTGCTGACCTTGGCATTATATACATATTATCCTGGTCATATCAAATCATTCAGATCATCAACAGCAATATTACACACATCTGGTTATTGCAACCCACATAGGTACACAAATTCATTTATTCAGTAATTGCTGACAAGTTGGCATGTTATGTTGTGGGTAATTGCTATATTATCATTGCATTCTACTAATTGCTACATATTATTGCTTTCTGGTAAGTGCTGTTGTGATCACTGTTTTCTGGTAAGTGCTGTTATGTTCATTGCTTTCTGGTAAATGCTGTTACGTTCACTGCTCTCTGGTAAGTGCTGTTATGTTCATTGTTTTCTGCTAATTGCTTCATTTGTATTGCATCATGCTCCTGTAATGACAAATTCCTGGTCATTGCCGAGCTCATCAAGTCAGGTAGTCATGGTCATTGCTGACCTCATTTAAGCAAGTTTCTGGTCATGGTGGACCTCTGTTCTATTGTCTAAATGTACTTGAAATTTATCTGGAGGCTCGACACAAGACCATGGCAGACACTGCATACCAGTTTAGTCCCAACCTTATTGTTGGCCCCCTGTGCCCCCTGTACCATTCTGAAGGTTCCTACCAATGTATTTCACCTAATGCTATATCCCCTTTTCTAAATAAAAGATCTTCCCTGTGAAGATGCATGAGTAAACATAGTAAGCATTTCAGAACTACAAATGGAAAGCTCTTCACACTTACTCATGCCTTTTAACATAAAAATGATTCTGTCTAAACCCCTAAATATATACAGTAGGAATATCAAAACAGCAAAATAATCTTCCAACAATCGACTGTTTGTTGTCCTTTTTTTTTTTTTTTTCAATTTTGAAAGATAGGGTAGACTACCCAACTGTCCACCTGAGTTTGGGAATTACTCTATGCAATTGCTCACTCAGTTTTCACTTTTCTGTACATAAAAAGTCTTTCAGATACATTGGAGGGCCTCTGATTCTGGCAGGAAAATGTCTCTCCCACACTGGAGTCTGCTAACTGGTGTTACGCTGGACAAGTGTGATAGGAGTGCTTACTGCATCAGTGACGGTGTTTTTGGATGCTGTCTCAGGTAAGTTGTTAGGCCTTTCAGGTGCCCCAGGAGTTATTTGTGTCTGCACAGGGTGCCCCTGGGTGTCTCGATGAAGTAGGACAATGGACATTCTGCTGTAGATGCCACTGTGCTTCTCATAAGCATTTTTGATCATTGAGCTGAATTTCAGGTGAGGCATGTCGTGCTTTTGTTTTTGTCTCGAAATTTGTTCTGTAATTTTCAAGTTCTCCATGTCTGCACATCCTGGGTTAAACTGGGATGGAATCACAGGAATAGCTGTTTTGATTTTTCTCCCCATCAGATGCTCTGTAGGACTGTATCCATTTGCCAAAGGAGCAGCATGGTAGGCCATGAGGGCCCGCTCTGTGGGAAATCAGGAATGGATATCACATGGCTTAAGCTCCAATCCTGTACAACCTTTCTGAGGGGCTCAGATGCAAATTGTGGTTTATTGTCTGGTCTATTGTCTATTGTTCCACTTCTGGTATTCCATGACAAGTAAAGATAGACTTGAAATGCTGCTTCCAGTGTCGTGAATGTTAGTTTGTCCACTTCAAAGCAGCTGACAAAATAGTCCACCAAAATCAAGTAATGCTTGTTTTCTGTCTGAAAGAAATCTGCTCCTACTGGAGACCATTGTCTTGATGGGAACTCAGTCAGCAACTTTGTTTCTGTGGCTTGTTCTGTTGTGGGCACACATGTCACAGTTGTCTATCATTTTTGTCAGTTCTCTGCTGAGGCCTGGCCACCATACTGACTATTCCCAGATGGCGCTCGTGACACTAAGTCAGCATGTCTGCTCTGAGTGATGCTGAGATTACTATTCTGCTGCCATAAAGTAGCAGACTGAACCAGCACCTCACCTGAAAATGTCAGACAGGGCTGGGACACCCTTTAACCTGAGTACTTGTTCTGCGATCCTTCTGCACAGTACTTCAACTGACAGAGTATAGACTCATTGTTCTGGTGTCTCTGAATTTCCCTAAGCCTGTTTTCTAAGGCTGACAGACTTGGTATGAAAGAGTCCACATACAGGTTAATTTCATCCTCTTGCAGTCTCTCTTTTGTGTTATTGACAGAAGCTCTAGAAAGCATGTCCACTGTTGCAATACCTTTGCCAGTCACAAGTGACATGGTGTTAGAACCTTACTAGAAGACCAGGAATCTGCCAAAATCATGTGTTGGCATCTGCCTTTGAAAACACTTTGTTGAGCTGTCCGAAGGTGTGTAAGGAAGAGAATGCTTCTCTCTCATCACTAATTTATTCAGCTCAGTGAGGTCAGTGCGTAGTCTCTCTGTACCTGTGCATGTAGGCACCACCACCATAGGTGCACAATTTCTTTCTGGGCGTTGCGAGGGAAAAGGCTGTGCCCCTGGCTTCAGTACTATGTTGTGCTCACTTTCCATTTTTCCTAGTCTACTGAAAAGCTCTCATGGCCCCTGCAGAACCTTTGTTGGCCTCACCAGCCTGCCAAACTGGTCCCGGTTGCACAGTGTTTCTGAGACTGTGGTGGCATCGCTCTGTTGTTGATTTTGAACACTGTATTGCAACTGTCCACATTTATGTCTGTCATCCAGCACCTGCTATGTGCATCGGCTGACAGTGAGACTTTGTCATCAGCATCCTCAGCCACTGTAGCTATGTTCATGCTTTTTTTTGTGCACACTCTGGCATGTCCCTTTTTTTGCAGCGGTGCCTCTCTTGCTGGACATTGTTACAGACCATGCCCTCTTGCGCTTCCACATCTTCTGCATTGTGTCTGTCCTTCCTGCAGTGTTTTTTTGAATGTCTGTCTGTATCGTGGCTTTGTATGCTTTGAGGGTGCGCTGCCACATGTGCAGCGTCAAACTGCATGTTGGAGATGTCTGCTTTAACCCATTTAATCCCAACGGTCACAATAGTGACCATAAAACTGTTTCTTCATTAATAAGGCTCTAAAACTGTTACTGAATTATGTATCAATGTATTTCCAACAAATATTGAAATAATAAAGTTTCTCAATGAAATATGTGCAGTGTCACATGTTTACTGTAAATTGCCACATGACCAGAGCTGTTCCTGGCTGTACAATGAGAAAAGGATGGCTGCATCAAAGCTCCCACAAAAACAGTTAGTAAAGTATGTTAACATAAAGACATTTTAAACACAAAAACATTTTTGGTATACATCATCCTTAAGGTGTCTAGTATTTATATATGCATCTATGGTTCTAGCTTAGTGAGCTATACTGTAACATTAGCCATTGTTAGCATTAGCAATACACACTGTAGCATTAGTTCTTGTTCTAGCTAACTTTTTGCTGTGTTCTAATGGCTTCAGTTCATGTGGTTGACAATGCAAAGATCAATGATGACCCATTTTTCAAGGTTAGGCCCATCTTCACTGTACGACTTAAAGTTATGCCATTTCAGGAATGGCTGTCACTGAATGAGAGCATGATGCCATACTATGGCTGACATGGATGTAAGTAATTCATGAGAGGTAAACCAATCCCTTATTGTTACAAACTATGGAGCCTTGCCTCATCCAGTGGTATAATGTATCACACGGAGCCATATGCTGGATCCCACATTCTCCTCCCTGAGTCTGGGTTGGGTCAGGGACCCAGTGTCATTCTGTCACTCTGTCTTGCAGAATGCCTCAAGGTTGCAAATTCAGTGACAACCCCTTAACTCACTTGCATTCCTCGACGAAATGACAAAAAGAGGATATGGGTGCTCTGGAACAATGAGGCAAAATCATCTGTTTGAAATCCCATTCAAGTTACAGAAGGACTTCATGAAGTTACCCTGGAGAACCTCTGAGGTTCTGACTGAAGATGAGAAGTTGCTGGCACAAAACCAGTGAGTTCAGGAAGAAGATCTCTTCTGGCCGCTGACTGTTCAAGATCAGATAAAATATCACAATGCTTCTCACTGGCCAATCAACACAACACACCAGTCCCAGAGATGTCATCCTTGTGACAAACGCACTACCTACAGATGTGAGAAATGCAAAGTGCCACTGCATATCGAGTGCTTCAAGTTGTACCATAACCAGTACAAAAGAAGATAAGAGTGAATAAAAAGGGCAGAAAAATACCAATAAAGAGTAAAAAGAAACAACTAAGAAGAAAAGAAAAACAAGAAAAAGGGAAAAATACAATCAAAAATGTTTCTGAAAAAGGTCAATTGATTCAAGAGATGGGCTACTTGTATCAGTATTCATATTGGTGTAGCTGTATTTTTGATACTTTAGGCCTAAGTCACACTAGAGCAGTGGCAGTGTACTGCTGTGTGAAAGCGGTCAGCTGACTTCCCCCTTCCTAACCGCCACAGGTTAAACCTTACCCTCTCAAAGATCAAGTTCCTTTGAGGTACGAAGTGAGCATCTTCTTTTAACTATATCTTACCCCCTTGCTTCCTTAAGGAAAGTGAGTGACTGTTCCAGGGCGATTTCCTAGGGCATCTCCCATGGTACATCAGCGCATTCACTTGAGCAGTACTTGGGTAAATGTATTTAGCTACTTTCTACTGCTGTTTCTAAGCTACTTACCCTTTTTAGAAAACAGGTTCCCACCAGCTCTGGTTTCTCTGCACAGTTCTCCAGCTCCCGCAGAAATGTCCTGCAGGTAATTTATAAACAAACAGAATAGTAAGAACACAATACACATTGTAATTTTCCTTTGGCGAGCTGGAAGCCAAATTACCTAATGCTTCAGGGGACTAAGCCAATAAACTAACTTGTGTAAGCAGATTTTAGTTTCAAGGACTTGGACATTCCTTCAGTCCAGTTGCTGTCATCATTAATTTTTCTTTGGTAAGTTGGCCTCTAACTCATTATCAAACATAATATTAGTGTGCCGGTAACTCAAAACACCAATTAACAGTGCCATTGTTTATATCAATTAAATATTCTGGCAAATTAAATCTGGTCTTGATGTGAAAACATGTTACCCTGTTAAAAGGAATTTTACATATGAAGCCTGGTTTGCTAGTCATGAAAACAAAACAGTTGTATAATGTGTTCTGTGGCTCTGGAGGAGCTTTGTCAAGTCAAAAAAATAACCCTGGTGATGTCATCAAGGTAATCTCAGTTTTGACCTAGAGCCTGAAACAATGAAAAAAGTGAGGATTTTTTAATTTTTACCATTCTGTTTTAATCTGTCTCGTTTAAGTCTCTCGGCTTTATGGAAGTGCACTTGGAAGTGCACTCAATAGTTGATGGACTTCTTCTAATCAATGGGCCAATAGCAGTTTGGGTCTTGGCCCCTTGCTTTATGAAAGTTAAAACCAAGGAATCTAAAGGAGTGGAAATAATTCCAGGCAGTCTAATAATGGCTCCCCCGTCAGACTTTTACCAGTTATTGTAGAAAAAAATGCGAGGCAGTGCTAACAAGTAGACTGAGAGAGAAAAACAGAGAGATAGAGAAAACAGGCAAGATAAAACAGGAAGCAAGAGGGAGAGGAAAGAAAGTATAAGAAGAAAAAGGGTGAATGAGATAAAGGATGGAACGGAATGGAGGAGCAACTCTTTGGTTCAGGCCTTTAGGGAGTCTAATCTGTCCAGAATGCCTGTGATGTTTCTGTATTGCTCTGCTTGTTGACTGTTGCTGTGAATAACTAGCCCGTCAGCACTGATGATTTTGTTTGTATATGAAGTAGATGCACACACAAAGCAGTGTTCTACAGCTCAAATGTAAACATGCTGGCTGCTGAGTCACAAAAGTTCAATTTTCCTGTCCACGAATATTGATTATTTGTTATATGCTGTCTGCATTAATCTTTACAAATGGCAAGCCGGAGGAAATCCATCTTGTGAGAACAAATTGACTAAACTGTTGGCTAAACTGCTCTCATGAACAGCAATTGTCCAGTTGTAGCTAAGCAACCAAAACTAGGTATAAATAGCTGGTCTGTCAAGTTCTGGATTGCTCAACATGCTGAAGTGGTGTTAATGGGTCATAAATTAGATAGCTGGTATCTCTCTTTTGACCCATGCACATTGCATAAGAGCAATAAAGAATGTATAAAATAATGTATTTGTCTGCTCAAATTAAATGTTTGCATATTCAAATGAATAGCAACATTCATTCATTGATCTTCTATACCCCGATTATCCCTTTCGGGGTAGGGGGGGGGGCTGGAGCTTATCCCAGCTGTCAGCGGGCGAGAGGCGGGGTACACCCTGAGCCAGTCGCCAGCCGACTGCAGGGCAACACACATACAACCATTCACTCTCACATTCACACCTAGGGACAATTTAGAGTCACCAATCAACCTAATGAGCATGTTTTTGGTCTGTGGGAGGAAGCCGGAGTGCCCGGAGAGAACCCACACATGCACGGGAAGAACATGCAAACTTCACACAGAAAGACCCCGCCCGACCCGGGGATCAAACCGGTGACCTTCTTGCTGTGAGGCACGTGCACTACCTGCTGCTCCACCGTGCCGCCCTGAATAGCAACACTACCTACAATATTAGTTTAGGTATACATAGCTAATATAGGTGCATGTAATAATATTAATAGGTATACATAACAATATTAATTTCCAAAGCCAAGGAGCATGGCTAACTTTTGTGACATTGTAGGGATTACAGGTTATGTTAGAAAAATTCCCTTTCAGGACTGAAACATCAGTTGTAGGGGATACTGTATCAGGGTTTAGGCTATTGTCCTGTTTTTTATTTGGTTTGAAAGAGAAACATACTGTTTGAAAATACAAATAACAAAGCCTAAATCTAATCTGCTTTTCTCTATAGGAAAGATTCAAACAGGATTCTAATAGAATAAATAACATTTAACTTGACTTTAAACAGAGTGGAGGAATCATCTACTCCCAGGAAAGACCAGCTTTTAGCACAAGAGAGATTTGCAACAGAGGCCCGGTGGAATTAACATTTTAAATGGACTGCTTTTATATAGCACTTTTCTAGTCTACTGACCACTCAAAGCGCTTTACAGCACAAGCCACATTCACCCATGCACACACAGCTATGACACTGCATCAGGAGCAATTTAGGGCTCAGTATTTTGCCCAAGCACACTTCAGCATGCAGACTGAAGGAGCTGGGAATGGACCTTCTGATTCGTAGACAATCCACTCTACCTCCTGAGCAACTACAAGGTCCAAAAACAAGGCAAATGGTAATTAAATTCATGAATTGTGAATAGTGTATTTCTACCCTGTGACCATACTGCCACTCACTGTTCATCTATGTTTGGCCGCATTTTGTAGTAATGCTAGGAAGCATTCATTCCCTTTTGGTCAAGTGTGTTATGCTAAAAAGTTTTGAATGACATATTTATATTGTTTCTTTTTTTTTTTTTATCAATAGTAGGGCTCGTTTTATATATTGTTTTTATTTTACTGTTTTAATGGGTCATGGTGGAAGACTGACATTTGTGCCTAATCACCAGATTAAACAATTCCGGATTTTCAATGAATGAAATTAAATCACAATGAAAACAACAGCTCTATACTGATGCTACTGTGCAGTTGAGACACACCCCACACAGACAGCAGACATGGACGTCATTTTATAAACAATACAAACACTGCTGCTAAAGCAAAGGTGAAATAAGATATGGTATGACTAGTGTCACATACTCATAAAGACACATCTACATTTGTTTAAAAGAATTATAATGCTCCTATCTATGACTAAAAATCCTGCAATTAAAAAAGATGATTCAATGCTCTAAAGGTGCACCAGTTAATGCTGGAGTTACAGTTATGGAAATATTGACTGAATATATCTCTTGGAAATAAAAGGCTTCAAATATAAGAAGTGTGGAGGTGTCTTCCTGGGCTAAAATGTAAACTATATGGACCCAGGATGGAAATTGAACCAGCCAACACACTCAACCACCACAGCAACAATGGAAACACTGCCTCTTTAATTATGTAATACAATTTAGTCCGTTTATACATTATAAGTGCTGTTCGCCGCGGTCGAAAAAAACACTTTGTCTATATGAGAGGGAAAGTCTGCTTTCAACTGAGGGGAGGTCACGTGACTTGAGTGGGAACTGACAGAAATGCATTATCTTGACCTGGTTTATTTGCTTTTCCTCACACTATTTAAATATCTGAGTTCTCAAGTTTAATTGCTAGGAAGCTGTGTGTGTGTGTGTATGTGTGTGTGTGTGTGTGTGTGAGTGGGAGAGAGAGAGAGAGAGAGGGAGAGAGAGAGACCGCCTTCTGCAAACAGACAAGCTGGACTGCAGACTGTTCATTGACAGATGTTCAAGTGAGTGGGAAAACAAGAGTGCAATAGAGTGGAAGATAGAGCACAAACCTTTGTTCAAGTACAAAGCAGCTAATAAATGTCTGTGTAAACTTCTTTGACTTACATAATTATTTCAAATGAAGACCTTATGTCACAAATGTTTAGAATTTAGAAAAGAAGGCAGATTAGAGAGTATTAACACATACTGATGGTAAAAACTGAATGTTCATTCAACTGTTTTTAATTTCACTTTTGGACATGTGGTCTTACTTCAGATACACAGTACAGATGAGCACAATAACATCTGCACAATCTCATGCAAGCTTCTACATAAGATTCTAACTTTGTGGAACATACCGTTTACACTGTTAGACAGGTGTTAATTGAACTGTGTGGTCATTGTGATATTGTTCTGAATTGTCCTCATTATACTCACTTAAATTAATAAAAAAAATATTTCCAACCTGGGAGAAACTTTACTTTTTACCAAAGCATTGCTGCCATTATATGCAGGAAAAACTTAAGTCCATATTTGTACAGAGTGGCTTCTGGATTGAGGTAAAACTAGACTGTTCTCAGAGTCATGGATGGATGATGAGACAATGGAACTCTGCAGTTCCTTTCAGTTTAGTTACAGACCATTTCAGCTCATTTTAGCTAATTGTTTTGGCAGCACCAAAAAGCAGACAACTCAAGTTAGCAACTAGCTGCTGACCGTAGAAGAGCATTTAACAGCTAAGTAGTCGCATTATTTTCTTAGGGGTTGGTGGAGAACAAAACAGAGCTAAAAGCAGAGTGAATATTGGACTCACATTCCTCAACTGGACACAAACGTTATTCTGACAGAATACTAGTGTTGCTCTATCAGCTGGATGTGCAAACAGTTCACCATAACACCTTTATAGGGAGATAAGTCAAAGTTTTGTGGCCAAAAGGAAACTGAAACATTGTTTTTTAACTTTAATTTTGCTAAGGAAAACATTTGACTTGACAAATTAAACTGATGAAGACACATCAAAATAATCACCAAGTGTCCAATGACAAAATTAATCCAGTAATATCATTAATTATACTATTCTGAAAGGGACTCTGGGCTCTCTTCTATCTCTAATCTCATGTGGAGTGGTTTCTCAGTCCTTTATATACTATTTTATCTTGTGGTCAATCTTGTTTGTTCCTGATATCAGTGTTCCCAAGATACTGTAGATTGTGTGGCATGGCAATGTACAAGATGCATTCCACCTACCTGTTATGAAATTCATATATCTCTGGCAGGTTGCCAAATAGCACATCCCGTTTATTCTCCAGGGACGGGGGGATGAGGTGGCTGAGTTCAGAGTTATCAAGCTCTGCAAAGTAACCCTGGGGAGGAGGGCAAGGAGGAGTGTATAATAATAATAATAATAATAATAATAATAATAATAATAATAATAGAATTCCTGGGTGGAAATTGAGTCTTCGTTTGACACACACAGTGGGGAAGTCAGAGTTAGCTACGGACCAGCACCCCTGAAGCTGGCAGGGTTTCAGCATCTTGCTAAGGGACATTTTAGCACGGTGGATGGTTGCTGACACACGATTCAAACCCATTTTTGCAGCTGAAGGACAGAATCTTTAACCGCTGCTCCACCTCAATGCTGCTGGNGTGTGTGTGTGTGTGTGTGTGTGTGTGTGTGTGTGTGTGTGTGTGTGTGTGTGTTGGCGTTGGTGTTGGTGTGTGTGATCTAATTTCTGCAGTCTTCACTGTGTCTATTCAGCGAGGAAAACCTGTGAAGTGTGTGCGTGTGTGTGCATGTGTGTGTCTTTTCATGGTCAGTGTGACTTCATTCAACACATGAACCACCTCACTCTGTCCTTATAGAAACACAGTGGCTTATTATTGTGCGCAAGTTGTTATACTAGCAGTTATAGTTGGGGAGTGTATAATAATAATAATAATAATAATAATAATAATAATAATAATAATAGAATAAAAATCAAGCAGGTAGTAAAATTAATCATAAATTAATTGGCAATGCAGCAAAACATCTAAGACAGCTAATCATTTCAGTGTGAGACAATCAGAGAATAAGAGATCATCTGCCCATCTGCAGTGTTAAACTCAGTCCACAGATCAACATCTATGGGTGATGGGAATAAATTCTAGACTAATGCACACTGACACACTGCGCTGTGTTCCATCTAATCAATATACTGTACAGTCAGCATCAATGCATTCTTGCTGCAGTTCAACCTTTCATGTGCGTGTAAGCCAACAGAAAATTGACCTATTCAGCCCTGGAGGTCATATGAATTACATACAGTCACAGGAGGAGAGCAAATGCAGTGTTCTTTCTACTAAATGGCAAGTTTATGTAGTTAGTGAGGTAAGGATTGCCCCAGTAGTCATAGTGCTATTGAATGTCTGGATTGGAGACTATTTGCATTGAGAATTTCCCTACTGAAATGACAAAAGCCAATATCAAGTGCTAGATCAGAGTCAGAAATCAGAAAATCAAATGATTAATAACTCCAAACCAAAGGTGTGCGTCTAATGAATCTCACTATTAAAAGTAATAGACCAGAGACCGGCCTCTGTATTGGAAGATTAGCTCTGAACGTATGGCAGCACAGCGCATGCAATATGTAGGACTGCAGTTGTTTTGAATAGAAGTAAGCCCTGAGGCAATGGAAAATACGCAAGACAATCCTAGAGCTAGCAGATGTACTGTACCTCCATGATGCTTTGCAATTCCTCCACATACAGCCTCTCTGTTTCAATCAGCTCAGTCATGATGTGTCTGCAGAGAAAGAAGACAGCAGGGTGATTTCTAACACAGAGCAAATACTGAAAACCTTCTGGCAGAATTTCCTCCAGAAAAGACATTCATTTATTCATCCATCCTGTGTTGGTCTGACAGGAATCTTTGCAAGCTGACAAACAAACTAATGGATCAGTAACCAGCAATCAATACGTCAGTGAAGTGCTCTTTGGTCACATGAGAGCAGCATTTTGCCTCCCGAGCCAGTCTACCCTGCTGTTGTTGAAGTTGTCCACTTAGAGCCACTAACTGGCTAATGAAAACAACATGAAAATTCAAATAATGGCTTTTCAATCTTGGCACGGCAGTAATGACACACTCATAAACAAGAGTGTTTTGTGGGCATTTTGGATGAGCAGTGAGATCAGACTTCATTAGGATTTGTCTCCCAAAGGACAAATGTGGCACCATTACAAAACGGAAACTTGCACTTTTTTATTTCATGTTGTTTTCTCTACATTGGTAATTGGATCCTTCTCCTAATGTTCAATCAGAGGGACTAAATCACTTTGTGAGTCATCGGGAAACTGAACGCTCATGTTCATCTTTCATGACTTGCTAAATCGATGCACTGGTATCCTTCCACCCAGAGGAAGTCAACTTTTTAGCTATGCTTGCTGCATGGCTCCAGGAAAGGCAATGTCCGTCTGTCTGTCCAAACTGTCCAGTTCTCAGGAGCTGTAACAGTTTGGGATTTTTCACACATATGTGCTTGTTTGTCTGT
This sequence comes from Chaetodon trifasciatus, assembly GCA_037975065.1. Classification (NCBI taxonomy): domain Eukaryota; kingdom Metazoa; phylum Chordata; class Actinopteri; order Chaetodontiformes; family Chaetodontidae; genus Chaetodon; species Chaetodon trifasciatus. The sequence continues at coordinate 3,109,585 of JBBMOE010000026.1, read as the reverse complement.
GTGTGTGCCTGTTTGGTCACATACTGAAGAATATCATATGTACTAAAACAAAGCCTCCAATGCTAATTGACCTTGGCATGCAGTTACTACAGTAATATAACTGGATCAACCGTCCATCTGCAGTGGTTTCTTCCACTTACTTGTCATGCTTAGACGGCAGATTGTAGTTCAGCTGTGAGTAATGGCTCAATCAGACATGCAGACATTCATTTCCACATAAGAGTGTAGAGCAGAACTCAACAGGTGGCGGCAGAAGAATGCCTGAAAGGAGTACTCCACTGATTTAGCATTGCACTTGTATCATATTGTCAGACTCATGGAGGTCACAGCAGAACTAGAGACACTGTCTTATTTATTCGATACATTCTTCTTCCATATATAACCTAGTGTTTATATTCCATTCCCCACAATAAAACTCAAGCATTAACAGATCAGTTGGAGATTTGGGTGTGTTATGCTAGCAGCAGCTAATGCATCCTCAAGCAAAAGATGGAGACTATTGACTTGTTTGTCTTAAAACCACATCACCAGTTTGTAACACAGACTTTCTATTACACACTTTAAGTCTCAACAACACTGACGACACTGGTGATCATTAGGGTTCTTTACGCAAGTGAAAATGACATTTTGGAAACAGTAGCTTGACCAAAAAAAAAAGTCTTAACTCAAGGTCAACCTATCAGCTTTTTCCCAGAGCCACATGGAATGATGGATGGATGATGAGATATGCTTGAAAGTGCTGGAGAAAGGTTGTAAGTTATTTGAGTTGAGCCTTTTTTTTTCTCTTTTTTTTTCGGCAAACTAGTTTGAAAGCCTTCATCACTCCCACAAAACAACATCAACCTTTGTACAGGCAGGCACTTGTATAAGGTTTGACTTGTGCAATTTATATGCTATCACAAACCCATAGAGATGTGCTAAGAGGCTTTTTGATGTACTCTACAATAGGTCAATAAAACTATAAGCAAATGCATCAGATGCTCCCATCTCTCATATCACACACACATACAGGAAATGGAAGAAACGCCGCTTGCTTAATGAGCAACCACAGACTTTTCAGGTGTCTCTCTCGCCGTTGCTACAAATCTGAGACCCAGACTGTAACTGAAGTGCTTTTTTCTAACCTAGTTATAACTAAGAATGTGCACAAGCACAGGGACACAAAGGGCTAGTCTTGTGTGCTCATTACCTGACTGCACAGCTGCTGTCTTTAAAAATGCTCACAAGTGCTGGCACTGATTTGTACAATTTCACACATGCTCATGCACACAGACACAGACTTATCCTCCAATCAATGTGAAGTTATAATTAAGTTTATTGCACATGATGTGTGTATGAGCTAATTCAATTCAGAGGACATGCGTTCTCTATATTACTGAATATTACTAATTTCATTACTTTCGCTTTCAGTATGGCTGTAAACTGTAAATGACAAACTCCCACTACAGGGCTATGTATGTCCATGACCTATGTCTCTCAATAGGCCGTCCATGCAAACATTTGGCGCTCATTCAATCTCTGAGACTTGCATCATCTCCACACCCCACTGCTGCCTGCTATCAGAAATGCCAAAACAGAAATGAACATTTATCATGGTTGCATGTGAATTCTGAAAACTTTTACTTTGGTTTGGTGTTCATTAAATGTTGTGTATCTCATGCTTTGCTGTGGGGGATTGTGAGCACAGGGTTTTTCAAGCTTACTCAGATTTGTTCTAGAATATCGCATGAGCAGAGTCAAACCATCAAGCTAAAATACTGCAAAACTGTTGCAATAAAACCTTGACATGAGTGTCCTGACTCAAATGTATATTTATCTATTTAACAACTCTTCTCTAATTGTGCTGCTGTTTACTACCTTTAAACATTTACTGTTATACTGTAAGTTCCGCTTGTGGCCACTGTTAAGCAATCTAAAATCTGAATTTTGCCAGGTTCAAACTATTGTACTTAGGCAAAGTTAGTGTCCAGCCACCAGTGTTATTGATTTGAATACTTTGGCTTCTTTCGTGAAATGAAAAGTTATCAGTGCTGAAACTGATTCATGTTATTGTATTGGCACAAGTATTGCAAAACTTCAAATGATACCCAGCCCTATCTCCCACATGTCTCACAGATGCCTCAATAAATGATTGATTTTATATTTTGTCTTCTTGAGGTTTATTAAATTTAAATAACAGAGCAAATAAAGTTCCATTTGGGTGCAAATGATCCTAAATGACCTTTAACAGTTTCCTGTTTAGGACAAGGCTTATGCTTTCACTGAGGTTTCAGTCTGATTGTAGGGAATGGTTTATGTGTCTCTCTGGGGTTTAGACAATGGTGCTCAGTCCCATTTGCAGAGAACAGGCAATTAGGATTAATATCTGTCCATTATTCTTGTAGTGAGCCTAATATTATATGGTATGATATTATTAGTGCTGTCAAAAATATTGCGTTATTAATGCGTTAACACAAATCAATTTTAACGGCGTCATTTTTTTATCGCGAAATTAATGCTCTTTATGACCTACTGAACTTGTAGTTTTTTAGTAGTGGCTGTGGCCACTGCTAGTAACGTAAGAAAAACTACAGGATCAGATTGTAAACCGTAAACAAAACAATAGGCACGCCCCACGCACGTGTTTGGTCTTGCCTGCTCGCTAGCTATAAAAGAGTAGGCTACCGGTTTGTGTGGATGTCAAGCGTGAAACGTCGAAATGGATGCGAACAAGATTCTGAATGGAAAGTTCAGTTTCAAAAAGTTGCCAGATGGGTCGACTGACAAGACCAAAGTTATCTGTGTGTATTGTTGGTGTGAATTGAGTTATCACCGTAGCACATCCAGTCTGAAATACCACTTGATGGCCAAACACACGGCTAATGTGAATTCTCCGCCACCTCCTTGTCAAAACCAGGTGACAATGGATGGTTTTCGACAGAGGCATATGGATACCGCAACTAAGAACAAGCTTACTGCAGCCATAGCCAAGTAATGTTCATTCTTTCTGGAGAGAAATAAGAGGCTGGGTTGATAAGCCTCTGGTGAATAAACAGAGGTGCATTATAGTCTGACTGCTTGTATGTTCAAAGGAACTTAAGAAAGGAAAGTTAAAGCCATGGTTTAACTGCACTATAGGCTGAGTCCTAGTTTACAATGATGTGCACTTTGTAACTTTATCTTGGATCACCCTGTTTTGATCCCTTAGAAAGGATTGTTGAAGGGGCTTTTTTTGTAATGAAGTATTTTTTTTTTTGTCATCTGTTTATTGACAGTGTTAAATTGTGTGAGATTTTGCTTCAAATGTGAATGACTGCTCAAAGTGAGAATGTTAGTGTGAAATATAACACTACACGTTGTTGTTTTCAATAAAAAACAGTATTAACAGTATTAAAACATTTAGAATAGATAAAAATGTGCGATTAATTTGCGATTAATCGCGAGTTAACTATGACATTCAAGAGATTAATTGCAATTAAATATTTTAATCGACTGACGGCACTAGATATTATATATTATATTATATTAGTAGAGAGGAGCTGGAATTTGAATTGTTTTGCTTTTTGTATCAGGAAATATGAGTTGTAATAATACTACATATATTGTGCATAGTTTCTATTTATCCAAAAACTTATTTTGGACATACAGTATTTTTGGAAAGAAAAAAAAAATTTTTTTTTCAACAATACCACATCACTATCTACATTTAACATTTAGGAATCTGTTCCTTTTTAACATTAAACATGTGGGAAGACTCTGTTTTGTTTTCTGTGTAGGAAGTGGAAACCAGACAGCTGAGCTTGCTAATGTTAGCACAGATTTTCGATAAATGCTAATTTTTATGCATGTTATTTGAGCACCTCCTGAGGGCCGTGGTCAGCTACTGCAAATGGTTCCACTGACTTTCAGTGGCTGGTTGGTTGAGTGTTTACTAGACAGTGATAATTTCAGCTTTTGTGTGATGCTTCTTTGCACTTCCTGTGTGTGCACTCTGTGTTGGGAAGTAATTAGCTTACACATTCACCCATAGAAAACTGAAATTCCTCCAAGTGCTTGTGGATATAAATACTGATACGGCCTGAAAAGAAGTACACATAGAGGGAGGCAGGATAGAGTGAAGGGGAAGTAAAGAGCCCAGTGGTTCCTCCCCCTCTACAAGATACACCCACCCATTCCATACACACAGACTCTCTCACACACCAGGACCTTCAGGGCGGTCAGAGCAACACTTGAAGCGCAGCTGAGTTTATGAAGTGGAGTATCGTGTCTGACGGGAAAAAAGTGATAGAAAAAAGCAGAGATGGCAAAAGAAAAAGAGAGGCAATTGGAAAATGTGAGGCAGAGACAGTAAGTGTCACAGGTAGACAGATAAAAGCAGAGTTTACAGGGGCTGAGCAGAGCAGAGGAAAGGGCTTTGTCTGTACTGTACCTCACACATGGACTGGACTCAAAAACAGGCGGTAAGTCAGGAACACAGTGTGTATGTGTGTATCTGTGTGTTGAAGGGTGTTGCTCTGAATGAGGTCTATAATACCATCCAGTGTTCAAGGCTAAAGGTGTCGGCCTGCAGTAGCAGACTGACAGAGTTAGAGAGGTAAAAAAAAAAAAAAAAAAAAAAGAAAAACAAGCTGGATGTGTCCTGATGATGAAGTCAAGCAAGCAAATAGGACCAGAACTCAAAGCACTTTTTCACTGGGTCTCTGCTGAGAGGATGCTGGCGAGCAAAGCAAAGCAAAAGACAAGGTGCAAGGTTCATGTATTTCTCATTTTATAACCCTGGCTGTATTTGCTCCTCATGAAAAAAACTATATAAATGGATGACTAATTAATGAGTCAAGAAAATAATCATTTATGTTGGGGTGCAGAGGATGTGTTGAGGAGTCTCGAGGAGTCTGGTGTCATGGCAGTGGGTGAACAGGATGTGGTTGGGCTCGTTATTGTCTTTAAGTATCCTTTAAGTATCCTCGTGGATCCTTTGCACGGTGGCGCAGCAGGTAGTGCGCGTACCTCACAGCAAGAAGGTCACCGGTTCAATCCTGGGGGCCTTTCTGTGTGAAGTTTGCATGTTCTTCCTGTGCATGCGTGGGTTCTCTCCGGGCATTCTGGCTTCCTCCCACAGACCAAAAACATGCTCATTGGTTACTCTAAGATTGCCCTGAGAGTGAATGTTTGTCTGTCTCTATATGTTGCCCTGCGATCGACTGGCGACCGGTCCAGGGTGTACCCCGCCTCTCGCCCGTTGACAGCTGGGATAGGCTCCAACCCCCCGCAACCCCGAAAGGGATAAGGCGGGTATAGAAGATGAATGAATGAATGAATGGTATCACTCATGCTCAGTAGCTGGGTACCAGTGATGTTCTGTGTGGTTTTAATGCTCCCTGCACATCCCATGCCAGTTTGTAATGTTTCCAGTCAAGATGCTTTCTATTGCTTCTCTGTAAAAGTTAACAAGAACTTGGCAGGTTTCATGGTTTCCTAAAGAAATACAGTCATAAGTGAGTGAGGACCATGACAAACCTATAACTCTATGCCATTGTAACAGCATATATAACAAGAATAATAACAATAAAAAGATTGATTAAAGAAATGAGAGATAATAAATAATATAATAATAAGTAATAACTTAGACTTCACTTTATTGATCCCAATATGGAAATTTTTTTGTTGCAGCAGCAGGTTAAGCATACACATAAACATATTATATATAATAAAGAAGAATAAGGATGAGAATAAAACTAACAGAAAAGAATGTTTTTAAATAATATAACAGTTTATACAGCTTGCTCCAGAGATGCACTGACAGGAAACCAACTTTCTCTCATGAACTCACAGGGTGAGCACAGGGTTTTTTTTTGTGATTTATGCTGAAATCTGGCAACTGATCAGACAAATAGTCAGTTTCCACCCTATTCTAGGACACACTAGTGTTACTGCAGGTCAGAACCAACAACTAGGCCACACTGGTAAGAATTAAATAAAAGATCTCTGTTTGAATAGCTGAAAGAACTGAAGGTGTAGACATCATTCAAAGGTCTGAAATCAGGCTATATGTTTACTGTTTTCATCTGCAGTGCTATAAGGCAGACAGCAGGTCAAGCCTGTATTACTGATGACAGAACAGAAAACACTGCTATCATTTCTAGTACTGTGTCCAAAAGAGATATTTCACAAAAGATGGCAGCTGTTAAGCCAGACTTGATTTAGCAAGTTTCACTTTTAGACTGATGGTGGTGGAGCTTGATTCATGGTAGAAGTAAAGAGCTTATTTCACAGCAGCTGATGTTGAGTGTGTGAGATGTTGCTTTTACATACTCTCGCAAACTGAATTCAGTTATTTTCAGTGATTTCCTTGAGCCAGCTTGGATGGCATCTTTCCTCATGTCCTGCTGCCTCTGCTGTCTCAATTTCTTCATTGACCTTTTCTTAGCATGCAAATGTGTGTTTACTTTACTTCAAGAATGTCTACAGTACAGTCACTCCTTGACATGCAGTAAGTAACTCTGCAGGAGTGCACAGAAGTGAATAATCATTGCATACTGGAACAAACCTATTGGTAACTTCTGCTCCTAGTCAGGACTGTTAAGGAGCAGAACGGTAAGGCCTTATATTTGATATGACATTGATAGGACATTTGACATGCAGTGACAGGTATCCTGCTCTGAACCACCTGACAGCACTAGCCCAACTTCATTAATCCTCACAGGAGACATCTCAAGTTAGCTTGGTGAAATCAAACTGAGGAAAGACTGAGGATTCATCAGTTTACCACAACTTTAGCCCTATTTTTGTATATTTGGCCATCATTTCTATCACCTTTGATAACATTTTACTCACCCATGTCAATTGGTAAAATTTGGAAATTTTGGCATCATTGCTACAACAAGTTAACAAAGCCACTTGTTCACTTGACTCTGATCAACACGTAGCTTTCACGGTGCACCTACGTATGTTTCCTGTGCAAGGACTATTGTTGACATCGCAGGCGTGCTCACTTTCAGCTTCACATACAAATAAGATCATCTGGAAATTATCAGCTTGTTTCCAACTGACTGCCTGACCACTCATGTTTCTTAGCCCATGAGACTTTGTTGACATGATGTCCAACACTATGATGAGGGCCAACACCACTAAACAAAACCAGAGTTATACTAAACAAGAAGAATTGTTTGATCAAACACTAAATGTCATGTTTCTAAATGTCATTTTTCTTAATCTCCTTCATGAAACAGTCCTCTAGTTTCCATTAACTTCAGGTATTGACGTTTTTGTGACATTTAAGGTGGGGCCATACACATATCTAATCCATGTGTCATAGACCAGTCGCCAGAGTTATCACAGGAAACAGAATGTATGATTGAGCTCACAGTGCGCACGACCACAGCCTCAATAACAGAAATATTCTGCATTTCTGTAACATTCTACCACAGTGACCACTAACACTGATTATATAGAGAACCATGACTATGTCAAACTATGTATGTCACACAGCATGCACAGAGCACTTTCATTCTGCTGCGTAGAAGGCACATGTATCTGTTCTCTCGGCTCTGGGCCACAGTGGAAAGGTTGCCTCTGTCACACATTTGCTTACATTCTCCTCGTTTGCAAGGGAGACGAGGCTTGTAAACATGGTTCATGCAGACTTATGAGCCTATTTTTCATCCCTCCTGTTTGGATACTTGTTCAAAATTCACTTCCAGTTCAAGTAATTTAAATGTACTGAGGTGAATTCATCTACTTTGTCTGCTGAGGAAAAACTTTTCATGCATTAAGAACTTCTTGGTGTCAAATATCATTACCTGAACATGTTCAAATTTTAAGCTGCCCCACTTTTAATTATTTGATGCCATATGAGCTCATATGCTATAGGTCTCCTCTGGCAATCTGAAAGTAAAAGGAAGAATCAAACCACTCAGAACACACTTGTGGTGAACAAACCATGATTCCCCACAAGTGTCTACAAGAAAATGAACTAAGTGAGTAGTTTGACCATATTATTGCCAATCAGTTGTACACTGAACTACTAAGAAACCTCTCTGGGATTCCTGGCAAAGAAATGGGGGTCCATGGCCTCTGCCTAGTTGTGGCAGAGTCTGCACAGTTGCAAGATAATATTCCAATCTACATTGCAGCCTGCTGCTTGACTGAACAGCTTAGTCAGAGTCACAGTTACAGTCAGCAACTACTGTAATCATCGTTTCATTTCTCAAAATGTACACTCATTTCATTTAAATTTAGTTACATTTAGAGAATATTACTAGAGAAACTTAACTTAAAAACTTACTTAAAGTCAGTGGTCAAAGAAGTATCTGTTAAGTACGCACAAGAGAACATGTCCAAACAACACCACGCACACTTGCTTACGTGCAGAGAAGCATTAATTCCTGCCAAAGGAAGTGGTTATAAAGAAATTTGGCTGTGGCTCAGGAGGTAGAGCGGTCGTTCACCTTTCAGAAGGTTGGTGATTTGATCCCAAGGTACTAAACCCCTAATTGCCTAAGACTGGAAAAGCACTGTACAAATACAGTCCATTTGCCAGCATCTACCACTGCTAATTTGCAACATCAGTGTTCATTGCTGGTGATTTTACAGTTTCACTCAAACCGTGTGTGCCGCAGTGTCATTTTCTGTTTTCACAGTGGATGATAATTTCCAGTTTTTGTATCAAGCAGCAGTGAGCAGCATCACAAAAGAATCACCTATACTGATAATTTGTCTTATTAAAAGCAGATCATGTTACATGATTTATAATCTCAACCTCATTACTAGGCACAATCATATGTATGTGAAGTAACTCCAAATATTGAGCCTCTTTTGTTCAGCTAATAGCTGACTTGCAAGTCTTTAAAGGTCAAGTTCAAGCATTATTGAATTGGCTTCATGTTGAATACTGTTACCATGTAGTACAATTTGAAAGTGTAGAGTAGTTAAATGATCATATATGGAAAATGGTGTGATTACTACTTTAAGGGTCATCACATACAAAGCCTGGATAGTGGATCCTCTCATGTTTAGTCACAAGACCTCTGGATGTCAAGGCTTGGCCGCATGTTGTCAGAGCTCTCCATTGTTGGATGACCCCAGTGATCACTTAAAATATGCTGCGGTGGAAATTCGTGTTCAGCCTATTGTGTGGCAGCTTTGCACAGATGTCAGCAGCTTCTGTGCTCGGGGGCTCTGGTGGGCTAAATCCCCTCTATTATGATTCATTGTGCTGGGTCGGCACTTACATTGACAGTGTCCTCCACAGAGTTAAAGACAGTTAGCCAGCATAAGGGCCTGGCTGTTTTGGGGTGTTTACAATATACAATGGTGATTTTTGTGTTTACAGACCAGTCTGTGTCTAGCCACCCCCCCTCCTCTTCTGGTTCCAATTAGGCCTAAATGATTTGAGGAAAATAGATAATCAATACAAAGATGTATATGTTTGTATCAAACATATCAAAATTTTAATTAGTCTTGTTTCTAAATAAAAAAACACAGAAATGATGCAGTTGCTAGTTGATGAAGTCCTCCCAGTGTTCTTTTTTGCAAACCAGTGACTCAAGAAAAAAAAAAAAAAGATCTGCTTTTCAATACATTTTAAATTTGGCTCACTTCCTTTTTGAAAATTGACCAGCTTAACTCATATTTATTGTATTAGAAATGGCATAAGTCACTAATACATTCAAATGTTAAGGACTGGACTGGACTGAGTAGGAGTTCAGCAGGGTTGATCCTTCACCATGATCCTACATGTGTTAATATTTTCACCAATAATGGTAGCAAGGCAGGTTAAACATACGACTTAAAGATTACACAGATAATAGAGTAGAAAGGAGGGGATGACATGTCAAGCAACATTAACAGAGATCCACTGCACGTGCCTCAGCCAGGAGAGAGACAGGTCACCCAGGGCCAAGTCACATGAAAGATACACAGCTGATAAAGCAATTCGCTGTGTTCAGCACTGTTAGTGACTGCAGAATCATCTCAAGTCTGACCCCTGAACATCGTAGTTTATGGTTACTGACAGACTGACGTCTCACTCAGTCTTTCCTGAGCCTGTGTGATGGGAAACTCCCATTTACAACTGGACTGTTGGACCTCACCATAACAGGCTGTTTTTCAGACCTGGTTTTAAGGGTTAGATTAGAATTCGGTTTAGGTCAGGCATTAAACTGTGTTGGTCCAGATTAAGGTCAGGGAATGTATAGTCAGTGAGTGTCCTCACAAGGGCAAAAGTGTAAAAGTACAAGCGTGTTTGTGTGTGTGTGTGTGTGTGTGTGTGTGTGTGTGTGAAATCAGCTGTAGGCACTTTGAATAACTTGGGCCGTTACTAGTTTCCTCATATCTGAGCCACCTCTCTTGCTGTGAAACTTTGCTATTTCCAGGTAAAGCATCATGACATCAGTCATTATCATCAATGCTATCTGTCAAAAGCCTCACGTGAAGGAGCCTTTAGTATCTAGTTTATGTTGACTGCGGCAGAACCAGACAAAAAAAGACAAAATTAACTGTGATCTCTCTCCGTTATGGATGCAGAGATATCATAGGTTATTAGAACACAGATCATTCTGTTTGTCACTGTTAACAGAGACTCCAGTCTGCAGTGTGTTCATACACATCACTGCTCAGAGTAACTTCAGGCTTCAGAATCAGTTTTTAAGTCACATTAACACTTCTGTCCATATTCTCTCTCGCTCTCGCTCGCTCTCTGCATCACACTTTTTTCTTATCAACTGATGGTTTTTATGATGCCTTGTTTTAGGGGGTCCTGCACCTCCTCGGCATCCCTCTTGCCCACATCCATGGTTTTGAGTAAAACATTTTGTTCAATGCAAAACATCTGTGTCCCTCATTTCCACCTACATGCCTTTTCCTTGTGTTTTTAGTCAGATTGATAGCGAAGTGACAAAAATGTGCGATTTTGAGACTCCTGGGGCTGTACCACAGAATGGTTTCACTTTCATTAAGCACTGTTAGTCACCCCACCACCCACCACCCAGCCCCCGCTCTTCACTTGCGTTATTTGTTCTGGCGCCGACCCTGCTTTCATACCACACACACACACACACACACACACACACACACACACACACACACACACACACACACACACACACAGCTTCCACACCCTACAAAGGCCTGCGGGGAGAACTTTGCCTCAACAACACCTGCTCGTGCGTAAACATCACGTGGTGACGCATTCGCGATCCTCAGCAAATCCAAAAGACGCACAGGTAATGATGACGTGAATGCCGGACTGCCCCCATTAATCATGTGTAGACTAACACAGCGTAGTGTGCCCCTCCTCGGCCAGTCCAACCACAGGTTTCTTCATAACTTTGGTGAGTAGCATATTTCTGGGAAGCCTCTGTGTTCGTGCCATGCGTTTCGCTCCGCTGGCCGCGTCTGACTCTAAACTGATGGATCCGGAAGACAGAAGTGGCCTTTTTAAAAAAGGTGGTGGCTGCCCGCCTAATGTGATCAACGTGGCGACCCTCTCACAACATCTTTGTTACGTGTTTTAAATGCTTCGTTTTTAAAAACATGATTTTACCTGTGAGCTCTACCTGTACTTGCGAAGTGACGTGTGCGTTCGTTTTCCACCTCAGACTTACTGCATGTGGCACCATGGTGTCACAGGGAAGGGGCGGATCATCCTGTGTATCCTCGCATAACGTTCCCGACATGGACTACCTCGTTCTGTTACATTGGTTGCGTTAGTGGTCATATTTTGTAGTCTTCAAGTTGCGCAGCAACGCTGAGCATTTACTCATTGCGCCTAATGGGACCCCGCTCCTCTGTTCCCTCCGCAGTCTGAGAAGATCGTGCCCACATGATTTGCATAACAGCCTTTTCTAGGACCCAATTGGAATGTCTTGTTTCATCCAACTAACAGTCAAAAGAGAGACAAAAAAGTATACAGTGTACAACAATATGACACAGAGAAGCAGCTAATCTTCACACTGAGAATCTGGAACCAGCAAATGTTTGCCATTTTTTGCCAATTTATCAGAAAGCAAAGTAGGTCTTTGAAAGCTGAGGTAGCACAAGTCTTCATTTTAAAGTATTTCTCCCAAAAGCAGAGTAGAAGTTTTTTTTTCTTTTTTACTTTTATTGATCAGATCACAGTAGATACAGAAGGAAAGAGAAAGGCTGATGCTGCAAACATAGATCCCATTTGTGTGTGTCTGCTTTCTAAACTAGAAAACCAGGACATAAATCTGAGTGCAACCAGTGATTGCTGTCAATTTTTTAAGATGTTGTTTTTTGTTTTTTGTTTTTTTTTCAAGTTATGGCCTGAACAGATTTTTGTGTGTTTTGATGAATGCCATGGTTAATGTTAATCAATTAATCATTTCAAAACTAGTGTTCCATCTTAAATGTGTCGCCCAAGCTTGCAAAGTGACTGATTTTAATTGTCTCTCTCTTTCTCAGGTGCTACGTGTTTCCATGACATGCTGACATTACAGTAACCAAGAGGAGAAGGGATAAGGAAGTGGAGGAGAGCGGTGAAACTAACCAGGTGTTCCCAGGAGAGAAAGCCAAAAGAGCATATTGAATTTTTTGAGCTGAAGGAAGGACACTGAGCTTTACCTGGATCTGTGTAAAGCTTGATCACTATGAGGGATTGGAGCTTTTGCTTCACACAGCGTAGGAAGATCAGTTACGGAGCACCCAGACTGCAGAAGAGCCTGACAAAAGCCTACCGGACTTGACAACATCAAAAACAGAAGCCAGTTGTAAGAAGAGGAAGAGGAGGGAAAGAGGATATGTGTGAGGCGAGACTGATGATAGGAGATAAAGCAAATGAGATGAAAAGGAAGACAATTAGATAGATGAAAGGAGCGCTAGAGGCAGACGTGAGAGTCAAATGAGAAGTCAAGCTTAAGAGTGAAAGGAGACAGAGATGAAATAGTGTCCTCTACTATCAGATAAAGAAGGGACAGGTAAGACAGGAGCATACAGCTCCAGGAGAGCACAAGTCTAGAGAATCCAGAGAATAGTGCTGTCAGTGTTCACAGATAGTAGAAATAAACATTAGTCATGATGTTCATGAACTTCCGTCGTATCCGCAAGTGCCACTTTGTGCAGCTGCTGACCACAGGCCTGCTGCTGTCTGTAGTGATGGTCTGCTGGGAGGGGCTGGACTACCACGTGGTCAGCCACGTGAGATCCTACACATATCGCTACCTGATCAACAGCTATGACTTCCTCAATTCTTCCCTCGCCATCACCTCAAACAGAAAGGATGGTTCTAATGGTGTGGATGGTGGCTTAGTGAACTACCCATACCTCATCAACCATCCAGATAAATGTGGAGGTGGTGGTGGTGGAGATGGGAAAAGCTTGGATGATGTCTTCCTACTTCTGTTTGTGAAATCATCTCCAGCGAACTTTGAGCAGCGCCAGGCCATCAGGGGCACGTGGGGGAATGAGAGCTTTGTTTGGTCAGAACTGAGGGTGAGCATGAGGATGGTGTTCGTCCTTGGCGTGCACCCAGATGTTGGGCGGAGATCTGGTGTGCAGAAAGCGCTGCTGCAGGAGGACCGAGTCTATGGAGACCTGATCCAGCAGAATTTTTTGGACACCTTCCACAATCTGACTGCCAAACTGATTCTGCAGTTCCACTGGGGCCACAACTACTGCCCTCAGGCACGTTTCCTCATGTCTGCAGATGATGACATCTTCATTCACATGCCCAATTTGGTGAAGTACCTGCAGGAGCTCCTAAGTAGACAATCAGGGGCCAAAGACCTGTGGGTTGGACATGTACACAGAGGAGCCCCTCCGGTCCGCCGTAAAGCCAGCAAGTATCACGTTCCCAATGCTCTGTACCCCTGGCCTTCCTATCCAGACTACACCGCTGGAGCCGGGTACGTGGTTTCAGGGGATGTGGCTGCTAAGATCTACCATGCAACTCTGATGCTGAACTCCTCCTTGTACATCGACGACGTTTTCATGGGGATTTGCGCCAAGACCATGGGAATCTCTCCCCAGGAGCATGTGTACTTTGCAGGGGAGGCGAAGGCGCCGTACCACCCCTGCATCTATGATCACATGATCACATCACACGGTCACGCCACGGATGTGCGTTCACTGTGGCAGGCAGCAACAGACCCAACAGTGTACCATCACTCCAGAGGATTTCTTGGTAATCTGTACTGCACAGCTGTGAGAGTGATGCTGCTGTGTCTGCCATATTACCAGAACACGTACTCATGTATGGCTGCTTTTACATGAATGCTCTCAAGATGAGGACTGCTGAATGTACCACACAAACAAATGACGGTACCTCACACAGTCTGCCATTCCTTTCTTTTTTCATGTTAAATATCACTGTTGGCTGGTTATACTATACGCATTTCCTCTCCTGTAATAAAGACCAAAGCTGTTCTGTAAAGCAATCAAATGCAACCGGTTGTTCTTCAGTCATCAGCAGGATCAGTTATCACTTGTTTTAAGGCAAAGTGATAAAAGATTTGTAAATCCCACTTCACAGTGCTACTCACTTGCTAACTTGTGAAGAGGTTTAGTTCTGTTCAGTCTAAGATAATGTCTGAACTAGATGTTGAATAGTATGAATTGTGGTGTCAAGTTCATTTTATGCTCTGCATACATGTCACATTCAGAGTTCTTTAGAGGACGAATGTAAACTTTTCAAATCTGAATGCACTTCTTGTATAATATATAACTGCTAGACTTGATGATACAGCTGCTGTGTGAGAAGACAATCTGACTGACTTCAATCCCTAACAAGACATGACATGCAGATGAATCCTCACTCAACCATGCCAAATAACACACGATTTGAAAGCAAAATGTATAATTCTGTGTAAACCATTTTAGGACCAAGTACAAATACTTTGTAAAAGAACATCCTGCATGTTTACAATGTGACTGCCTCTGTAAATGTGGTTCAGCATCATCAGACTGACTGACTATTTGATAATAAACTCTGTGGGGCAAGTACAGGAACCATTTTATTTTGAATCAGTAAGCCAATCAAAAGTGAATTAATCTGGTGAAAAATTTGCTGCTTGCAGCTTCTCCAATGTGAGAATTTGCTGATTCTCTTTGTTTTACATCATTATAAATGAATATCCTTAAGAAAATAATTCTTAGATTAATCAATAATGATATGAATAGTTGCAGCTCTAATGTCAGTTTGGCCTGACACATTTTGGGGAAAAGTCACAGTTGCAAGGCAGTTAACCTAATGTGCTGTGTACGTCTTTGTGATTGTAAGGCATGAAAATAAGTGACCTTTTATTATCATCTATTCATCATCATATTAAGGGAGAATGTCTCCCGCCAAGACTGGCAGTTTTTTTTTTTTCCGCACCACCCACTCTGTACTGTTTCCTGTTGATGACACCCCCCCACCCCCCCCACCCCCAAACTTTTCCGGTGACCCTCTTCTCTCTCTCACTGCTGCTGCATCCCACTGCTCTGTTGTTTTAATAAAAAATATATATATATCTGAGACACCACCAGGATGTTTGTTGGTATGTTAAGCATTTTTTTTTACTGCTGGGGCAGCACATTTGTGGGGCCACAGATGGAAAGGGTTAAGTACTGAAACACTGAAACTAGGAATAATGTATTCAACAAGTGATATGCTTGATTGTTGATTCATTCTAAAGTTGTTTTCATTTGGGTTACTAACTCTAAATAGCTTTTCCTATGTGAGCATGTCAACAAGTTCTTGTCCCTAAAGAACAAAATAGGCTGTTTGTCACTGTCTTCTAAAAGAACTCATACCATGACCAATCCACAAAGTGCTCATCCAGCAGTTCATCTGATTTGCATAAAATGTAACTAAATCTGTTTTGACGTGTTGGGCACGTCAGGGAAGTAGTATAGCACAAAAGAAAGTGTTTTCTGTTGCTAAAATTTGAATGTTGGTTGAACAGTATAGATCTGAAACTGCAAGAGTGCATTCACCACATGAAGGAAGTCTATGTGAGGAAACAGGATGTTAGCTCAACAGAAGATCAGTGACTGAATGAGCTTTAAAAAATCCATGTGGGTGAAACTTTAAACCCCTTTGATTATATTACTGCTGCAAACAGATAGAAATAATATTACAGGTCTACTTCTCATAGTATTACCTGCTGATTCAGAACAATCAGAATAAACTAGACTGGACCTGCTGTGTGCCATTAAAAGGGGAGTGAAATGCACCATCAAGCACGAGGCCACCAACAGGCTGGTGTTACTCTTCTGTGTCATGCTGAATGAAGAGCAGCAGCTGCAACACACATAATTATTTTGTTGTCTGATCGATTAAGACACTGTCTCAGTGTTTTACTCTGGCTCTCACTTACTAAGTGCATCTCCATCTGTCTGTTTCTGTGCACATTTTCAGTTTGCACATAAAACACTTGAGTGGAAACGCCTGGAATTTGGAAATGTTTTTATGCTTTGCTGAGGTGGAAAAGACTACAGTGTCAGATCTGTGCATCACATCACATTCAGTCTGAAAACAAATCATGTTCCACTGTGCAGCATACAAAAACTCCAGTGCACAGACACTGAAAATGGACTTAGAATGAATGTTTCAAATTGAACTTTTTTATGGAAAAACAATATCAGACACAAAATACTATTCCAAGCAGAATCTTTTTATCTATCTAAATAAATATCTGGAGATTACCTTTAAATGAAGTACCCGTATAGTGAAATGTTCTAATGCTAAAGTTGCTCTGATCTGACAGCTTCCATGCAGAGCAGGGTTAAATTAAACAGGGAAAAATTCCACACTGCAGTCCTGCATCACCGCTTTCACTGTCACCTGGATGTTAACTGTTACACCACCTGTGTCTGAAATGTGCCTCTCACATACAGTACACAGTGCATGTGGTAAGTGCTATGAATCACCACACTGCAGCACTATAATACTGCACCAGTTGTGTTTTTGCTTTCTGGAATGGGTGAATTTAACACTGCTGTGCAGTTTGAACTCATGTCTTGTTTTCCAACCTAGAGAATGAAATAGTCATTAAAAAAACAGCATGTGAACACTCAACTAAGGCCTTAGCGGTTTGTTCTGTCCTTACCTGCGTCTGTTGGACAGACTCTCCTCTGTCTCATTGGTCACAACAACATGGGTGGAGCCTCCTTGGCTTTCCTCATGCATCACCTCAATCTGTGACACAAAAACACACGCTTAGGCTTATTTATAAGGGTAGGGGCTTTGTATATTATGCCTAAAATGCAAATGGAAATAATACCCGCAAGTGAGCACACCAACACCAAAACAATAATTACTGGAATTTGTTGTAAGGTGCACTTTTCATTTCACGCGTCTAATATTCACAAAAAATCTAAATAGGATTTAATACACTTTTGTTTACACTTAGGCACATACATGTGTCTCCATTTGCTGGACCACACGTGATTACATTTGGGTTGTTAGATGCAAATCTACAGAGAGCAGGTCTGCATTAATGGTCAGAAGAGGGATCAGACTATGCAATATTTTTCCCTTTCAAGATAGTCACTGTGTTTGACATAAAAAGTTCATAGTTATTACTTCTCACTGTGACTCATCCAAGAGACATGGCCGACTGCATGTTAGATCCAGATCCCAGAGCCTGACAGCAAAAACAATCCTCATTCCTCTTTTGCTTTGCCACTCTTACTAAAAACTCACTGTGCTCTTAGGGGTCAGTGTCACAGAACATGTCACAGACACTGGCATGCAGCATGCTGTATTAGCTGTTGTCCACTATGACACTCTACACTAGGTGAAATGTGCACTTGTCTTGCTTGACTCCTGTTCATATTGCGTCCGCCCAACATCTGTTAAATGGTATAACATTGTTGATATTGTGTACTCTGATCCCAAGAGATAAGAGATGGATAAGAGAAGTTGCTCTGTTCCTACCACTCTGGAAGAACTGAGAAAAAGATGGTTAATTTCAGTATCATTATCACAGTGCAACGCTGTATGGCAGTTTCACATACCGCTTACTGACTTACATGTATTTGGCAGGAATTTATGCTACTGAGAGAGATGGGTGCATTTACAAGTTTCAACATCGGGCTGGAATGCACCTTAAACCACCTCCTGAGGTTGAACAAAAACATTTCAGCTTGTCTCTGATGTTCCTTGGTTGCAGCTATACTTTTCTGATATCAGATAGCTATGCAATCTGCCCAAGATGCATAAAGTTGCTAAGAATTAATATGTTAAATGAAGGGTTTTTAGCCAAATAAAATCCAATTCCAGCTTTAAATATACCCAGTTAATGTGTCTGACCTGTATTTACAAGTGCATGACTGACTACCCGATTATTTTACATGTACAGTATTCCAACAGAAACATAAGAGCCTCACTGCCTTTCATGGCATGTCAACAGCTGTCATTGAGGGAAACAGCAGGGAAAAAACAACTGCAGTTTCACTAGTTGAAAAAACTGCCGACTTAAACACTTAGAATTCAGCACAGGTCTCTTTAAGCATGTTAAAGGAGTCCAATATAACCAATGACAAGAAGGAAACTACTTGATATCCTCTTGATTTTGGCACTGACTTCACACAGCTCTGTCCTCATCAATTATGGAGGAGGGTTTATGGTCTAACACACCAACACTATCACTACACAGACAGATCGTGTTTGTCAGCAGTACAAAATAACCTTGGGGCGTGCATCCAAATTATGCACACTATAAACCAATTAATGAGATCAGAGCAAAATCGCAGCATAGCAGCAAACAGCAGCAGGGTGGCATACTGATTAGTGAGACCCTTGTGTTAGAGTAACTTTGTTTAAACCACAATCATCCCAGCTGACAAAACACTGGATCCCCACCAGCCTCAGGGCTGCTGTTCTGGAGGTGACCTCTGACCTTCTGCAGGAGAGGTGGGGGTGTGAGGAGAGATAGTGTGCTTCTAATGGAGGCTGCGGATGTATGAAATCAGTTTTTGCTTATTTTGTTTGCTCATCGTTTTCACTTTCGTGCTATAGAGTGAGGTACGATGGAGCATGAGGCTGACTGTGACATCGATGCAGTGTCTGTAGTAACTTAGATGCTGCATTGTCTCTTGAAGCGAGGAAGGAGTCCAGTATTTAAGACGCTGTACAAAGCCAAATTCAGCTGGACCCATCCCTTCCAAGGTATTTAAGAAATGTAACAGAGGAGTAAAACATGCATCTGTGCGAAGTATTTGTGCCTATGTGGGGTGTGACCATGTGGAGTGTGTGGGGTAACAGCTGGGCGTAAATATGTATAGCAACATGCATGCCCGCAGAGCTGCCAGTCAGAACTCAGTGGCCATCAGCAGCCACTGACAGTGCTGCTCCGACAGTCACCAGAAGCGTGTGTGTGTGTGTGTGTGTGAAGACACTTTTCATTGATGGTGACTATTTGCTGATTTTACAGGCAAATTGCCAGTAAACTGTCAGGCTTTCATACATTTCTTAAAACATCATAAATTCAACGTGACACAGATGAAACACTGGGGATTGTTTATAAATCTGAATATAATTTGTGCAGACTTGAAAAATACAGTGTGGAATGAGGGACTCCCCAGAGGGTCTAAAAGGAGCATCATCAAATTCTGCAAGTGCACATTCAAGTCCACCTGTCTGGCTGATGTGTGATCTGTGATCCATAATATTTATCAGCAGATAATAAAATGACATGAGAGCTGATGTATTTAGCAGTCCAGTTTGTGCAGTGGGGAGACCTGCAGGATACTCTTCTTCACTCTTTCCAGGACATGCATTTAGGTCACATCTCCATGCGTTATAGCCAACAAAAAAAACTAAGTCAGTATAGCTGCTATGCATGGGGTGACCTGTGATACTGGGAGGAACATAGAGAAATGTGTTGAAAGGGAAAATCTGAACTGACAATCTTCTGTACAGTGGACTCAACAATGAGCCACGGAAACATGGTTTCTTCACTCTACTAAGTGTGTAACTCTACACACTTAGCAAGCCTGATGTGTTTTAACAGCTCATTCGGTGAAAATGGAGACCAGGCCCTCTGCCATGAAACATGCCATGCAGTGTATTCCCTCACATTTATGATTATTCTGTTCATATTTTTTAATTTTTTTTCTTAAAAGGAGCTGATAAGCAGTCAGATAAGAGTAGTGTCAGAACACTTCTAATGATACATTGCCAAAGACTAAAAGTGAGTGTTAGGAACCAGTCCTGAAATCAAAGTACCAGGATTGGCTCTTTCAACACTTATGGGTTGATACCATGTCTTAAAAGCCAGCTGCTCTGCATTTTGAGATGAAGAGAACTTTAGAAATCATTGAAGTTACTTGTTAGCAGGGCTTTATGTTGCAGTGAGATTTCAAAGTGGGATCAGGGGAGGGTACCTTGATGCCTCCTTTGGCCTTGCGTATGTTCCTCTTCTTGTTGGGATCAGCTTCTGCTGGCTGCTTGCCACTATTAGAGTTATCAGAAGCTCTGCGAGCCAGAGCTGAAATAAGAAAATAGCATAAGTGACTTCAACTAATTATTTCTTTGGAACTTCTGTTACATTACATCCATGCAGTCTTAAGATGCATTCAGTTTGTGGCTAAAAAAAATGTGTGTATAAGAGTGTACAAGTGTGCAGCTCAGGGTATCAATCATGTCAAAGGCAGTAACAGTTTGAACATGTTACACCAGGTTCATCAACTGCTGCATAATTGAGTCAGAACAACATCCAACTCACGCTGCTGGCTGCCTGTATTCCTAGGGGGGTTCTTCAGTGACGGCCGTTTGGGAGAGGATTCAGGCCGTGGGGCAACAGGCTGGACGGGCCTCGTCTGTTTTGCTGACAGTCTCTTCAGACTGACGTGCCGCTTCTCAAACATCTCCTGGACGTCCTCCAGGCGCTTCAGTGCCTTCAGAACACTGGCCTGCAGGCACAGAGCTCACTATCAATCCTCGTCCTCATCACCGTTGCAACAGATTATCCAGTCATCCTGAAAACGAATGCTGTTGTGCAGCATACCTTGATATCCTCGGACAGGACAACCTCATACTGGTTGTGGAGGTTCCTCAGTTCAGTCAGCTGGTTCTTTTCTGCTGACTCCCGAAAGTTTTCGATGTCAGTTAGTGCTGACTCTGCCCCTTCCTGTGACTGACACTTATCGACAGCCTGGGAGGCCAACAGGTAGATGCCAGACTCACACCACTGGTTCACCTGTACACAGCAAAAATCCAAACAGGTTACACACTGATAAGACTGGGGTCAACTGGGACCTTTGGTGATATACCATAACTTGTTCCTCATGCATTCCCGTCTTATATGATCACAGGGGGAAAATCTATATGCAGAATATGAGGAAAAAATACTTGAGAAATGCAAAATAGGTAGAGAATACAGCACAGTAAAAGTAGTACTGAATGTCTTCACCACCTTCATCAAATCATCCCATTGTGAATAGGAAAAGACATTCAGTTTATGGACATTACTCTCTGGATACTTAAGTCCTCATTCAATTATATCTCACTGCCATATGGTTTACCAATGTACAACTGTACCCATTATAACTCTTATGCTGTTGTTTTATTGGGGCTACATATTTAACAGAAGATTCTGGTCCATTCCAACTGGGTCTTGTTTTTGTGGTTTCAGCCATCATTCCTGTCAGTTATGATGACACTGTGCTTCTGAGATTGGTAACACATTGGGACAGCAAAGTCAGACATGTTATAACCAAGCCAGCAGATGATGATCTAAACCACTTTATTCAGAGGTCATACTTAAAGTGACTGAAGCCAAAGTGTCTAAACTGTGGATGTTTACTGCAAGGTTTCAACAAACAATTGCAGTAGTGAGTGTCATTGTCCTGTCTGGTTTTGTTGTTTTCTGGGTTTTGGTTGTCTGTTTGAACTGTTGCTTTGTCCACAAGCCCATGGATGTTTTTGGTTTTTCCTCCATTCTCCCCAGAAAACCACGTCCACACAAGTACTGTTTTCTAAAAAATCTCCATCCATACAAAAATGCTAAAACACAATTGAAGTGCTGTGAAGAGCATACCAACAGGTGGTGATGTACCACATAACCTAGAGCCATATTGGCCAATCAGAAGCATGATTAGACTACCTGCAACCTGAGACCCGACCACCAAACTATGAACCTGGATTGTTAAATCACAACCAGGTTGTAGGAAGGTGTGTATTGTTACTCGTGGGAGTGTATACAGGAGTGACCTCTGTAACACATTCTGATGCTTCTGTTCTTCAATAAAAGCGGAAGAGTAACTGTGCATTAATGTGCGAACATATAAAAAATCCTGTTAGCAAGTTTTACATAGCACTATCTTTGGCCATTGCACGAAATCAGCTCATATAAACAAACTCTGTTTTCTCTGTGTGCACATCGGCCCTGAGTTTCTGAGTATCTTCACCTTTGAAGGAGTTCTCCAAACACTCTGTTTTGTATGTGGACGAAAGGCCAAAGTGCACAGAAAAGGTTATGCTTTGAAAAATGTGTTTCCCTCTTGTGTTCCTGCACTCCTCCTGCTTTTCCCTCCACACCTGTCCTGCGTCAGTGCTGTTAGTCCTGCTCTGTTCCCAGTGTTTTCCCCAGACAATCGGCTCCTTTCCTGCTCTCCTGTTTCACCACCTCATTCCCCTCATCTGAGCTTCTCCACCCATCAGCCACCCCCTTGTCAGTTTAGCTTGTATTTTAGTCTCAGCTTTTGATGCTGTCTGCTTGTTGTCTCCTGCATTTGGAACCACCTGCTCTGTTTTCCTATGTTTGTAATTTGTTTTGCCTTTCAAGCATGTTCAGCTAACCGCTAGCTTTGTTTGCAACCAGTCTGACCGGTCTGATCGCTTGTGTTTCTCACCCTGTCTGAGTTCTTTTCAGTGATGTCACCATGCTCCCAGATCCCACATACTAAAATGGTGAATACAACAGAACAGGAAATGAGACATGAGTTCTGTGAAACCAGAATTTCCATTTTATCACAGATATTTGTGTCAGAGTTTGATGTTTCTATATGGAGTTCAGGAAGGCTTATGTGTTTGCAGCATCTATGGATGCCACTGTATGACAGCCACTGAATGCATAATGAGTGAAATAAAAAAAACAATGGCAGTTAAGATGAAGAGGGAGCAGAAAGCTCTTGTATACTAGACCTTAGAAAAAAATGTGAAAGCTGTAAAAACAAACATCAGCCAACAACAGAGAACAAAATCCAGACAATGTTGCAGCTATTTTCAGCAAAAAACAGCTGAACTGATAATGTGCTGTACTTGCTCAGCACTAAACGGCAGACAGACTAGTTAGAGACTAGCTGGTGAACATAATGAAGAACTCAACAGCTAAAGAGCCACATATTGTTCTTAGGAGCTGGAGGCCAAAACAGAGTTAAAAGGAGATTGAATGCAGACTAAATGAATACATATTGTGCTGTCTCTGCTAGATGTACAAAGAGGCAACTGTTGGCACAAGAACATTATAAGATGATAAAATGTCAGTATGGTTTTATAGATTGTTCCACTGGGCCAGAGTTGCTTAAGACATCAAATAATACCCATTTAAACAGGTGTTCAACAAAAATGTTCCTGATTTTAGCCACGTTGGTGACTCTAGCAACTGCAATGTCCAGCCAGTTGGTCAGTCTAACATTTTCCAGACTGATTTATATCAACAAATAGTGGAAAGGCTGACATGTATCATTTCCTCACCTTATCAATGCCCACATGTATCTGCAGGGATTTGGACAAGACATCCGTTTTTTTCTTGGCCTCGTTGCTGAAGTCGTCACAGACCCGACGGAGCTCAACACATTTGGGTCGAATAGAGTCCACAGCATAGTGGTTGCTCTGGATCAGCTGGTCACCATGCAGTGCATGGAGCTGGGCCTTTTCTATTGTGGGCTGGAAGAAAAGCAATTCAAAATATATTATGACATTTAAAGTTGTGCACAGGGCTCCAAAATTGTGTCTACAGAAATAAATACATGCTGATCAGTGCTGACACTTTACTGTTATTCATAAAGCTTTACAAAATACAAATTTGTGATTATTGCTTTCCACTGCCTGTTTAGGAACATACATAAAGCAGCGGTCATAAAGAGTGGTTATGTAATAGAGCATTGCTTGAACATTGAACATCTTTTCTAGATTTCCATGTAGCAGTGCTCCAGTTAAGTCTACAGGATGTGTGTGTTGTAGATGTTTCAGTTAACAAGTTTGACTGTAGATGAAATGACCTCAAGTAATGTGTGTGTGTGTGTGTGTGTGTGTGTGTGTCTGTGTGTCTGTGTGTGCGCATGCACGTGCACATGTGTGCTGACTGACCTGAGCCTTCTCTTCCAGTGTTTTCAGTTCCTTAAGCAGGTGTTCAACTCTGGCCACACAATCCCCGACATCTGACAGGCTGGTTAGACTGTCCATCAAACTGTCTAGTGACACTTTGACCTGCAGAACCAAACAGGAGACAGAGACGGAAAAGGCAGAGAAAATGTTCACATCCACAGTGTAATAAACTTTTCTCAGCTTCTCTTTAGAATACTTTAACTCACTTGCACAAACATTGTCTGTCATTTTAGCATCAGTGTGATTTCTTTCCACAAACATTATATTAATGAAACAAGATGTCATGGTAGGGCAGTTATGCTTGAAAACTCTATTTGTAGACTTGAGAAATTCAATTTCCTTCGTGTGTAAAATGATCACATTGTTAGAAATGTGGAGGACACAGACTAATTGAAACGTTCTGTAATTCAGACGCCTAATGCCGGACCTTTTAGAACATGTGTCAGACAGAACGTGAAACAGCCATTGTATTGACAAAGTTCCAAACTGTCAGTTAAGTATGTTTTTCAAAGTCTGATTTTACAGCTGAAGTCTTTTGAAGCTGTATGAAGTGCAGACACAGGCGGAATCCAAAGGTTTCAGGCCAGAGGCAGCCAGGCAGACTGGGAGACAGACAGATCTACAGATATACCTCTCTGAAGTCCTGTTCAAAGTGGCGTAGCTGCAGGCACTGCTCCAGTTTCAGATGGTGTTTACACCAGAACTGTTCAAAGGCGTTCTCTGTCTCATCCAGCTGGGCGAGGAGCCTGAAACACACAACAGGAAATTCATTACACACATCCTGGCAGTTAATATAGGACTGCATGGCCATAATATACATTATATAATATATAAGAGAAGCTTTGACAGCTGTCACCTTTCCACAGTGGTTTGGTTCTCCATCTCGTCTGGGTTGAGTTTGTGATTTTCTGACTTGGCTGCCTGTTCCTTGATACAACCTAACAAGGTGGTCCCTTGCTTCAAAGCTAGCTTTAGCTCATCCTGGTTTAGAGACACAGAAGCATCAGGAATAACATTAATTTCATCTGTGAAATAGTTGCCAAGTGTGAGAGTGTAAGGTCTTGTTTACACCTATTACTGCAACGTGCAATCTTTATCTGGCATCGTATCTGGATAATAACATCTGTTAATAACATCTGGCCCTGTGTTAAAGGTTACATGTGGTTTTACTGGTGTATGCAAGTTTGGTTTGGTGGAGCTGGCAGATTGTAAAGGGAAGTGATTGTTGAGGGGCTGCTATAGCTTGCAAGCCAAGGGTGTCATGACAGAGACATTGACAGTGACTGCCAAAAGCATAGGTAGGCTACTTTTAAGTACGCTTGCTAAGTTACCTATGCTATGTTGTTTCCCCTGTTCACACATGGGAATTCAAACACTGGAGACATGACAGGATGCTGGTGCTGCCCACCTCTACCAAAAACTCAAAAGTCAAGGGAAGTTGAGAAAGGTTCAGCTTTATGCAGATGTCCTCTAATGTGCAGGTGGTGAAGTGAACAATTGACCACCAAATGCACCATATGCTCTTTTTGATTCCCTTGGGAAATGTAAACACAGTTTGTCCAATTCAACTATGTAAACATATTTAAAAAAAAGTAGAAAAGATGCTGTTTGTAACATTAAGGACTTTCCAAGTGTCTATGATATTACATTACAAGCTATTGGGACTTGAAAGAAAAAGGTGCCAATATGGTGGCATAAGCCCTTTTAGAAGTGAGCATGTCAATTATTAATGATGAGCATTAATACGCTAAAAGTGAAACACATCTAAAGACAAGCTTAAGGCTCATGAAGACTGAAATTGACTCAGTGTAAACAGGGACAATGAAGGTAATCATTCAGAAGAGATGTTTGCTAGTACTGCTGCCAGCTTGGCTTCGACCGTTGTTCACCAGTCCGTTGTCATGCATGTTGTGGTGGCCCCCACAGAGTCTCCCAAAGCAATGCTGCTCTACTGCACGGCCTCTTTTTATTTTTTCTTAGCAGAGGAAGGATTCTGTGGCTTTCTGGTGCAGTTTTAGATAGCATGAAAAGACTCTTTTTCTTTTCTTTTTCTTTTTGTGTGCCTGCAGTGAGGGACATATGAAAGACATTTTGTGTCCATCTTGTTGCAGTATAGATATGGTCACACCAGTCTTTACAGTTTCAGCTTTGATAAACTTAATCCATTGATCCGTCTCCCATCTTTGCTCTAATACACTTCCTACATGTACAGACTCCATGTTAGTAACTGTTGGTGTGTCACATGAACTAAATCACCTTGAGGTTGTCGTGTTTGTCAGTGTGTGCTGTGAGCAGGTCTTTGGTGCACTGGACGTCATTGGGCAGCTCTGTCTCTGCCAGGTCTGTCCCAAACTTCTGTAACATCTGGGCTGTGGTTTTCACTGTCATGGCAAAGTTCTCTATGGCCTGGGGAAAAAAATCCACACATGACTCTTCAGCATCCCAAAATGCAACGGACTCAGAAAAATCACAAAACTCTGAGACTTTGATTTCTACAACTGTTACTTTCTTTTTAAATTGCTGGCTCAATAGTATTGACGCTTAAGTATACAGTATTCAGTAATGTCTTCTTACAGTTCGGTGGTGTATCCATTGACTGTGACAGTACTCCAGGCTTCCTCCTAGCTCTCGTGTCAGCTGCCCTTTATCCACATAGCCGTGCAGGTCTGACAGAGAGTTCAGCATCACAATCTGCAAACACATTCACTGCATCACGACAGGAGTTTTTGATCATTGCCTACATGCTGTCAAGTTGGTAGCCCAAATGAATGCAGTAGGAAGCTAAACCTAAGAGAAATGTTGTGTCACTGTCTATTTCAAGAGAATATTCAGTGATTTTACACATCAAGCTCAGTTTAATTGTCATGGAAATATAATGCAGTCTGTGAGAACCATTATATAACGTCCTCTGGCTTGAGAGGGAGAGCTACAAAGTCTGAGAACATAACCTTGATGATGTCATCAGGCTTGTCTCAGCTTGGAACAAATCTGGAGCGGAAAGCTTGAGATACAAACTGGGTGCATCAACTGTGAAAGATGTTTATCAGGCAGGGAGGAGCTAACAAAAGATAGTGAGTCGCATTGTGGAAGTGTAGGATCCAGTTTTTCTGTCTGGTCCATGTCAGAATCAGAATCAGAATCAGAATCAGAAATGCTTAATTGATCCCTGAGGAGAAATTGTTTTTGTTACAGGTGCTCCTTAAAAGAATAGAAGAGATAGAGAGATTTACATGTATTTACAAAAATAAGTTATATAACAGTGTAATAAATAAATAAATGTATGACAGTGGATATTACACAAGTTGAATTATTGCAGTAATTACACTGTTGGTTATTGCACATGATTATTATACAAGTCGTACAGTTGTACAGTTTGATGGCCACAGGCAGGAATGATTTCCTGGCAATCGTTTCGTGTAAGTTCTCTTTCTTCCTCTTTCTTGCTACTTTCAAAATAGATGTGGGGTGTGAAGATATGAGAAGAAGTGCAAAAACAAAAGCAGCACATGTGAGTGGGTTGTTAGGACATGGCCGTTAAGGAAACTGAGGTCTTGTCTTCTTTTTTTCAGTTTGTGGGTTGTTGCAGAAACTCTGAGGGAGTTTCAGTTCTAACATTAAAAACTTAGAGACTCACAGTTTGTGAGAAGAGGTGAATTCACTTCTCTGGATCTGTCAAAGATCCTGCAGTCATCAGTGTGGTCTAATTTAATGCATGTTGTATTTATTTATTTATTTATTTTACTTCTGTTTCTTATGCAGTTGAATTTGGAATAATTTACATGCAAAAAAAAACAATTGCTGGCAATCTGGGAACAAAAGAATTGCCTGTTTAATCTTCATATTGTGGAATTCATGTTCCACAAATAAGTCTTTTGTTTCTGGGAACAGTACTACAAAATCTAACCTGGACAATCTCTATCATATCATTCTGGTCACCAGAGCCACATGTCCACCTGTATTGTAGGCAAATAAGTGGAGCCCCAGGCACACACTGGTTACCTGGTGTTTTGGATGGAAACACTGGGTTGAGGACTGCAGTTTATTTAGCAGAGGGCGTAGCTGAAATGGACTTGTCTGAACATATCTTGGCTTTCTGACAGACAGCAGCTGTCCCCCAAGCCATGTCCTAAATGTACAAACTGAAAATAATAACTCTAAAAATGAAAAGCAAATATTTACCTTTGACTTCACACAGTACTTAAACTGCAGTTTCATGGCTGTTAGTCCTGTGTTTGATCCATTCATCCACTACAACCTGCTCACAGTGTGGACCTTCCCCTCTTTGCAGGCCGACTATGTCACCTGACATCATAAAGCCTCAGTTTATAAGGCAGACAATTTCCATGTAAAAGGTGTGGGACCAAATATTCAAAGTCTAGGGAAAAAATGTGCGCTCAGAGGTCAGGCTGAGATTGCCACAGAGCTCCCTGAAGCATGCATTGCTTCATCCTCGCAAAACCACATACCAAGTTTTTAGGAAGTCCATAATGAAATGCCATGATTTAAACAAAACTGTATTTTTGTGTGTGATCATCTGGTTGAAGAACGGGGTTTGTGTGATTTCAGTGAGGTTTATATATTACAGAACACTGAGCCGAGCTTTCGACCTGTGCTCAGCAGGCAGGCAGCAAACTGTGCAAGGTGCACTCATTGAAGACACCACAATCAGCTGAGGAAATGGCGTCAGTGCTTCTTAAGAAAAGGCCAGTTCATCACTGCAGAGCTGCATTCCATGTGGTGCTCTTTCACCGCAACAGAGTCCTTGTGACAGTAAAAACTGTTTACCTGTTTCGACATTAGTAACATACTTTCGATTCCCACACATTAAACTGATGCTCCCGAAAGAGATTTGTTTTTATGGAATTTCCATCTTCGTCAGGTAATACTCATCGTGTCACATAGAAGCTCCATATATAAACCTGTGTCTGTGCTGGTGAACACAGATCTGGTATCAGATGAGGGCATGCTGAAAACCTGATAGCAGGTCACAGCATCCGCTCAGAGCCATTGATACCACTCCTCCTAGTGGCTGTGAAAACAAACGCAAATGTGTTGGATGTATGCCCTGAATACTGGATCTCCTCAAGGGCTGAATGAGGATTCGGGTTTTAGATTCATTTTACACAGCTCTCTAAATCTCATTCATGATCTGCTGATTGAGCTATTTCATTGATGACTGATTATCAGCCAGTACATTGGGTTACTCTTGTTTGTTCATTTATTACACTTTATTCTAATATTGTTTTTTTGAATAATGGTCTGTAAACATACTACAGTTATATCATGCATTCAAATCAGATGGATTCATTATAACACTACTGTATATTGCCTGGTTCTTTGTTTTTATCCTATTGATTGATATGGAACTGATATATGAGACTTTGGAGTTGTGTAGATGCTGTAACTCATGGTAGGGCTCAACCTGGGGTTCACACCTCTATTGATTCAGGTGCACCTCGTTGACCACATGCTGAGTGTACTGCATGAAGATGTAATGTGGAAGCTTTGGAAACACTGTAGCTGTACAGTGAAAAAAGTCTGGAAAAAAGTGGCAGCAGCTACAGAAACTATAGATTTTATCTGTACTTTTTTTTTTTTTGCAGCTATTCTGTATTATACTGAACATGAGTTTTCAGGATTGCAAAGGTTTTATATGATTATCTGAATGTTTGCTGGGGGGGGTTACCAATTTTGTCCTTGATAAAAAGACTAATTCACCACCTCTTCTGGCAAAAAATCCATACATTTTTTGACTGCAGCTGATAGAATTTGTGTGGTTGGTATTGAATTATGCTTACCGGTACCTTCATTTTAAAGTCATCCTTGTGCAGCTTGATCCCGATATCTGCTATAGCCCTCTGGAAGAACCTGGACGGTCTCAGCACCAACACCAGCTGCAGATTTCCTGGAAACGCCCCCTAGATAACACAACATCATGTGAATTTACAATACATCTCTAAGCCCTCATTTCATTCACACATTCATTCTGTACAGAATGTATACAGACACACATCCTCTTGATGATATTAGTGTGTTTTCTAATGATGACTGCATGCTTGTTATTTGAGCAACCTGGTCTCAGGCATTACAAAACAGCAGAAATATGCAGCAAACCTGTTAAATGCAGCAGACTGCAGCACAAATAGTGGCGTAATTTCTACTGGCTACCACTGTCTGTACATCCAGAGCTAATATTAGGTCTAAATGTTCTGCTGGGTGGAGATTTCCAAAGGAACATGCGAGTACTAGTGTCAGTCATCAAAAAATACAAATACTTTTCCACAGTTTGGTGCCCATTATCTTGTCTATACATAGCTGGACAAGGGTCAGCACTTATCTGGTACACAAGGTTGTGTTTTTTTCTTGTTTTTCTTTTATTTATCTTATTTCCTGCTTTTGCTTTAAAGCTGCAGCAGTTAAGATGGAGAAGAGAGCAGACTTAGCCTGAAAATTTGAACCACGTCACTCCCCCTCCCTCTCCGCTGCACTCACGCCCTGCCTCCAAGCCCCTCCTCCCTGCGGCATCTGTGTGGCTGCCGTGACAACCAGTAACGTTAGCCTTAGCATTGCAAACAAGCTAACTCTGCCCAGATGCTACATCACAGTCGCTAGCATATCGTACGCGCTGTGGAGTGTTACTGTAACAATCACCATATTAGCTTCATGGTTATTTGTTGTCTTAGCCATATATGCTGTTGTTGGCAGCGGCGGTATGGGCAGTTTCTCCTTTGCTGTTGCTCCGCCATAGCTTTCACTAGCCTCCTGACGCCACTCACAGAGCTGCTTGACTGAGCGGCAGCCGGCAGCAGTTCACAGGATGTGTGAGTAGTGATTGACAGATGTCAGACACTCCCTCAGACGCTCCTCTGGCTCTGATTGGTTGCTTTGTGTTGGGTGCGGTGGACTCTTGCAAATGGCAGTAGGAGCAGTAGGTGGGACCAATGGAGCTGTTTTTTTCACAGATTACATGTTTCATGTACTGCTGTCTGGACATAGGGACAATTTTAGCAAATATGACAAAAAATTACTTTTATACAAGTTACCTACTGCTGCTTTAATGTATTTGAAATAGTTTTCACCTCTTCAGACCTCTAAAAGTTCACATTATTTCACATTAAATAATCTGAGGAGGGACAGCAATTCCTTGATTTCACTGCTTACTATTAAACAGGAAATCTTATATGAGGGGTCACACATCATGGCCGTGGCCTTGTGGTAAGGGTTAGTAAGCAATAGGTTTAATTTCCATAGACTGCCCTCTAGAGGACAAAAATACATGTTACAACACTGCGCTTTGGTACAGTGTTCTCCACAGACCAGGGGAAAGGAGAAGGACTAGCTCATCCCAAAAAAGAAAAACAAGCAAACAAAAAACTAAACCAAGACTAAATTAATTAAGGCAAAATATTCCTTTCCATGTGCCATCAGTGTAAAACTGTCGTATAATAGTGTTTTGCGTCTGCAGGTTTCATGCTTTCCGTTACTTATCAATCATTGTATTTAGTTAGTTATAAGCATAACAAGTACCCATGAGGTGTATGTGAGCCACTGTACATGTATGATGTACAAATACTGTAATATATTATATAATCTAAATATTATGCAAAAATAACAAATACCAAAGGTCATTGGATCTATTATTTGAATCATATGAAGCTTCATCCACCTTAAAACGTGTGCAAAGGGAGGATAACTGTGTTTGTAGCATAGACCGAAAAATCCCACAGAGCATAATCATTTCTATAATACAGTGTCCCAGTGGGAAAGATGGAAAAATTCCGAAAGGTTGGGACGCTGTGTAAAACATAAATAAAACAAAATGTGTATTTATAATTTCAAATGTAGGACTAAAAATATGTTTTTTAGTGTTTGATTCAGCTCGTCCTGACCAGTGATGTGACCATGTAGGTCACAGATTGTTATGATTGACATTTACATTAATTGTTAGGCAGCCACCTGCAATAGTCGTAGTAATTATGACAGAAGCAAAAGAGGAAGTCAGGTGAAGTAGTATAAAGAGCAAGAAGGTCTGCATGGAAGGTGGCGCAGATGCATGAGTCAAACAGACTCTCACCCACAGCTCTGTTTAAGTCAATGTGAAACTGTCAACGCTGACTTATTTTAAGTCATGCAACAGTTTTTTTTTTACCAAGTGGTTTTGATGCCTCAACCTCAGCAAACAGCAACTGTTTAACAAAGTGAACATGAGGACGGTGTGGCCTATAGCTGTACACTACACCAGTGATATATGTGGTTCTGGGAGTCATTGACAATCATTTAGGTATGTAGGTGTTGGTTTGATTGGTGGTTTGTTTGATTACACTTGAAATAATGCAGATTTAGTCTGTATGTACTGGTAAGCATCTATATGTGATTTGAATACTTGGTGTCTCAGAGGACTTACAGCAATCCTGGATAGAGAGGCCTTTACTGAGCTCCACTTGTCCTTCCGCCGGTCGATGATGATGACAAAGCCGATGCTTGCAGCATCCAAGCTGGAGACGGGAAATAGAGAAGACATGTGGCTGGACTGCTGCTTTGGAATGTGTGTGTCAGTGTAAGCTAACAAATTCCCTCATATTGGTGGATGAAGAGCAAACTTGGACAAGGAGTTACAAGGAATACATTAAAAGGTTCACCACAATAAGGTCATTTCCAGAAACATTAAGACAACCTGCTATTTAGTTAGAATTGCCACAGGTACATCGAACCATCTTGCAGGGATTCATAAATGACTTCTGTTTCTATTCTCAACATTTAGGTTACCTGACCGGCAAGGCTCAACTAGACTGTGCTAACTGAGAGTTATTTGGGAATATGCAGCACTAAAATGCATCTAAAATTATTAATAATTATTTTCTTATTACTTCAGTTTTATGTTTATATGTTGAGTATTGAGTAATAATTGTGCTTAATTGAGGTACCACGCAGAGTTTCTGTGGTCAGGCAGTATTTCAGTCTAGAAAAACAACACATTGCACGGAGTAGGAAAAAAGGGGTGCTTAAAAGAGGCCCACCAGCTCATTTTGCCCAGGGTCCTGTAACAAGATCAATTCAGCCATGTCACTGTGCTGTGTGTAGACAACTAGGAGTGACCTTATCAGTGTAAATGGAATAGAAATCATGGCATTTAAAACTCGCTGCCATGTTCATCCTTTACAGTAAATTACATCAAAACCTATTTAATGTGACTTTGTAATGCTGGAGTGTATGAAAGCCGAAATGGAGGTCATGTACAGACTCCTTCATTGATGTCCATTGAGCAGAGAGAGGCCTTCTTCTGGCTAAAGTGGCATGAGCAATAAGAGCCTGATTGTGTGAGGATAGCCACAATGTAAACAAAATTTTGAGTGTATGTACCTGGGGATGCTGGTCAGGTAAGTAACAACATTGAGGAAGTCTTCCTCTGGCACTTCGCTGAAGCCTGAGTACTCTGGGAAGGTGATGATGGGGGCACCATCTTTGCCTCGCCCTCCTGCAACACAAAAACACCACACATTTACTACCCTTCTAGTCCTTCTGGCATAAACTCACCCGTACATCTCACCCTGTCTGACCGTGTTACATAGTACTGTATATTCTGTGAAGCCATTTTCCTCAAAATCCTTTGAGGCAAATTGTAATTTGTGATACTGGACAATAAAAATAGAAATGGACTTGACTTGGCTTGACTCATGATGGATATACTATATGTTAACACTAGATGTCTGGTCATGCCTCATTTTATACACATGTCCCACAAATTCAGCTTGATTGTGATGTATGGTTGTTTGAAACGTTGGGATCTGCACTAGGGTTTAAAATAAATGTCTGCCAGGTTTGAGCAACGTTTGCTACACAGCATGAGTTTGTCTTTCCAGTGGGCAGTGAGCTGAGGAGGCAGAACTGTGTTCCTGGAAACATTGAGGTGTATCCTAGACAGTCAACAAATTTGACCATTTATTTGACAATTTACCACATAAAGTCACAAGATGGCGACCTTGAGCTAAAAATCCTCTGGCACCAGAGATCCACTACAACTTGTTACTTAGAGAGAACAATAATGTGTGTGATTTTGGAGATGACAAATAGTACATAAATGTGCAATTTTGAGGCAATTTGAACATAAAACTAATCCCTTTCCTAATACTAATGCCAATATTAGAGAAAAAATATCTATATTCTGAGCATATTAGTGAGAAACCATGTGGTTTCCTGACCTGCTCCCACTGCATTGTCTCAAAATTTACTTTTAAAACCCTCCTTGTTTTTAATATATTGCTTGGTCTTATTTCTAAATAAAGTCAAGTGTAATCAAATCACCACACACTCATTTATACACAGAAAACCTGGTAGTACTAAGTAGTTCTCCAACATCGCAGACCTGGTCCCTGGTTTCAGAACATATACATCGGAAAAACATCTTAAAGCTCTGTTAATCAGTGATGCGACTAACTGTGAAGTGACTGTGAGAGCTGAAAGAAGACTTGATACTTACTTTGGAATCCAAATGAACGCTAATGTTGCTCTGTCCCTGGTGTGTGTGTCTGAACTGGCAATTGTTTGTTAACACACTGTCCATATCAACCTTCTGGATGATTATTATGCCTGTATTGTGTTTTCAGCTTATGCCCCCAGCACTGCCCCCATGTGGTCAAAAAAGTCCATTCATTTAGGTGTGAGGAATCTCTGCTCTCTTTACTGTACAATGTGCAAAATTTCTGATGCAGACATCCTCTAACCCTCTTTTATAAAGATTTGTCAGTAGAGTAATGTGCTATATGTTTCTAATTTATTTGCCAGTGAGCAGAAGAACAGAAGACTGAGAGCCATCATGGCTGAAGAGGTGAAGAAAAGAGCACCACCTGCAGCTGGTCAAAGTTCACAGAAGAATATGACATAACAAGAAAAAAATCCAAGACACATGTCTGTGTATAGTGTATGAGAGGAAGAAGACAGAGACAGACACACTGTAAAAGAAGAATGGTTTCAGTTCACATGTGACAAAATTGTATGTAAAGCAAAAAAGACCAAAATATCCACCCAAGGATCATACCACACCAACCCACATCCCACTGAGAAGGCACACACATGCACAATAGACACACACATGTGGTCAAAGCCGTAAACCAGGCCTGTGTTAAACTTATGTAACTCTGGAGGCAAGTAATGCTGAGAGAGGGATTTTTCTTAACAGTTGTTATTTTGGCTGTTGTGAGAGGGCTCAGAGAAGGAATGAGAAGCATCCCTGTTGAACCACACAGGCTGCTGTGCCACCGGTAACAACACATCTGGAAAGTCTGAGGGCAGCCAGAAGCAATATTCCTTGCTCAGCTTTTCAAAATAAAGTGATGTGACTTCTCACCAGCTGGCCTGCAGTGACTAACAGTGCTTCCCAATGTAAAACCACATCCACGATGAAAAGGCAAACTAACAGAAACAGTTCATGTTGTTCTTTAATATGATTTAAAGTCTCACCTCACACTGTTTTAAACAAAAGTGAGGATATTCATGCACCTATTTTAATGCACAAACTGGTGGCCATGCAGCACCAGTAGAGACTTTCACATGGGACTGACAGCAGCTGGGCTGTTTGTGGTGGAAGATACTTTCCACAGTGCTCTCAGGAGGTATAAACTTAACTGTGAACAATTCCTGAG
The DNA here is from genome assembly GCA_037975065.1 of Chaetodon trifasciatus. Taxonomy (NCBI): domain Eukaryota; kingdom Metazoa; phylum Chordata; class Actinopteri; order Chaetodontiformes; family Chaetodontidae; genus Chaetodon; species Chaetodon trifasciatus. The sequence continues at coordinate 3,073,693 of JBBMOE010000026.1, read as the reverse complement.
GCCAGTCATGCCACGCTTACGTAAATGATCCATTCAACAAATGTTTTGCACTGCAGTTTCAGGCATCCTTTCCCACAGTATTAGACTATAGTATCCTTTCATTCTTTGATTGCAGTCTGATGGCGAGAGCTGCAGAACTCTAAATTACTACCTGAAACTTACGTACTATTATACCAACAGAGTCAGGAACTGTAGCCTGAAATTGTACTTCAGGGATTCAAACAGAGACAGCTGAGGGACGATCAAGTTAGACAATTAAAACACAATATATGACATAAAACATAAGAACGAGATACAGGCTGCAGCGCAGACTGCTGTGTACGTCTCTACCACATATACTACTAATCCAATGAAAAGTTAGTTTGGATATTGGTTACTTGCAGGGAGTTAGAGGGGCTGATAAACCTCCAGTGAACCACTATGTCATGTGTCAGTAAACCAGTCATGTCCACATATCGCACCACTAGATTTCCACTTTTATGCCACTGAAACAGTCCACTGAAGGGCTTGCTGTGTTTTGTTTTGTTTTGTTTTTCTTTTCTGTTAACACATATTACTCATGGTTGGGTGATTTCATCTGTGAAGAATAAAACCTCATAAGAGAAGCAAGCAGCTGTTTTCCACATAAATTCCTTTCTTCTGTGACCCAACAGAAACAGAACACCAGCTTAGAAACTGCAGGGAATGAGCTGCTGCATCAGATGGATTACAAGAGAAACTTTCACTTCCAGTAAGTATAAAGGGAGAAGGAGACGTGACAGTGGAGGTGGCACTGGGAAGAAGACAATGCTGGTAGCAAATATTTTACTTAAACAACAGTACAGTACAGGAGAAATGTCACCTGCTGCAAATAAAGTGGAGTCCTAGTGGACACTATACAGTAGAGGAGAGTGAGAGGTGTGTGATACCATTCAGTGACTAGGTTCCATGGAGTACAGATTGATGTGGGTAGTAGATTATGGGCGACTCCACTGATTTTACTCATAAAGGTCATTCTACTGTAGACAGGGGGATTACTGTTCACCCTGTGGACACAGTTGTATAATGTCTTCTGTGTCTCTGGAGGAGACTGAGTCAAGTCTGAGAAACCACCCGATGATGTCATCAAAAATACAAAAATACCCAAATCCAAAAAAACTTTATAAAACGCTTTCTAAAAGTAGCAGAACACTTTAAACTGATTTTCACATGGATTATGTGGCCCCCATTCATTCAAATGTGTTTTTTTTTGTTTTGTTTTGTTTTCTGGTTCAAGCACAAGTCAGCATGTGCTTCCGATAACAGAAAGTTTTTTTTTAATCCAAACCAAACATCAATAAATTCCAGCACTCTTTTTCCAATAAAAATAACAATAACAACTTACAATTTAGATACTATGATGGAAGTTTGAATCCACCCCTCCACTAAAATGCACAGGAAACTCCAGGTGTGGACAGCAGGACAGGACTTGTTACTTACCTGAGAGCAAGGCGAACTGGCGATGAAGCTGCTCGATGATGTCCACTGCCAGCAGGGGCCTGATCTCCTGCTGCATGATCTCATCTGTAAAGAGGGACACACTGATCAGATGAAGGCACACACTGTGAGTTATCCTCCCCATGCTGAAGAATCCAATTCATATTCAAAAGAAACAGTATGACTGGATACACCTGAAACACAAACAGAACAGCAGGGACATAAACACATTCAATGAATAAAAATAATGCAGTCACAGAGACAGAGACGAACCTCCCCTTCTAATTCTCACAAGCACACTGAAGAATGTTGCACATACTGTTGGTTAAAACATAGCTACTAGCTAACATTAGCTACGTTAATTTTTCACATGTAATGTTAACCTTTGATGTTTGATAATGATTTTGATTTATCTTGTAGCTGGTGGTGTTCTTTAAAAACAGTAAACATAACATAATGCCAACTTCAACGTTACTTTCAGAAGTTTCAGTTCAAGTTTTATCCTGTATTTTGCACGGAGATGCACACCTGAAAAAATCATGCACATGCTAAAGGGTACTCTGTGTGTCTGTGTGAGAGGCTGAGGGGCATGACACAGCATCGGTATATGACCCTCTGGGAATGAGACCAGCCTCGTGTGGCCATGTTCGATCGCTCCGGTTTAATGATGATTATGGTTCCCCTGCAGCCTGAAGCTCAAAGTGCAGTGTACAGTGAACAAACCTTTCTCTGTCACAGAGAATAAAGACATGCATTAACACTGACTCTGCTTTATCACTCTAAAACATGCTTGGCTAGGTTATGGGCGGGGGCATGGAGAGCACAATGGATGGTAGTGAGTGTTGGCTTTAATGGAAGCAATATCAATGCACCTCTGTTCTTACTATCTGAGTCTGCTGACTGACCAAGTATATTGAAAGTACAGCTTCCATTACAGTCTGTTCTTCTCACAAATGTTTGGAAGAGTTTTGCTGATCACACATACACAAATACATACTCCACCCAAAATCTGTCTTTTGAACATCTCGTATTCACCATACTGAACCACACAGTGAATTATAACTGACTGGTTTTAAAAAGGCAGATTTAACATACAAAGTCACTGAAAGGCTCTAATTTACTGTATGCCATTGAACATGTAGGGAAACTGTAGCCAAACAGCTCGTGCTTAAACTTGACAACAACAATTTGGTCTCAACTCAGGGTCCTCTTATTAGCTTTTTCCACAGCTTTCAATTGCTTCCTCCGTGGATGGAGTTCATTTAAAAGCTAGTATGTGGTCCATAAGTTAAGTTTTTTTATTTTATTTTTTATTTCTAGGGAATGGAAATGTTATCTCGCTGACCAGGAATGTATCAGCAGGGTTATGCAAGCAGAGCTGGGCACCTTCGCACGGAGGATGTTCAGTATTGTTGCAACATCAAAGCAGAAAGGAGTGGTGCAGACAGACGAGATGGATGACCACTTCAAGGCTCCACAGAAACATTTGTTTTTAGAAACTGACGGAAGGCTGAAGAGGCAGAGTGCAGGAAGCACTCATACACAGTGAGCAGATGTCAGGTTGCATCACACACTCAGTACACAGTAATGGAACCAGTGGGATTCTTGATTTGGGAGTTTACAGGCTAGAATTGAGGCAATAACATAGCAAGCTCTCTGAAGATGTTTTGGACAACTACAATTAGCTGCAACCTAGTTAGCTGTCATTTGTTTCTATGTTGGGCAGCTACTCCTGTTCAGTCTAACCACAATTATGGTCCCATGAGGAAAGCTGTAAACTGTCCTGAACAGCCGGGACATTCCTCAGTTTGACAAAGGGAGTTCCTGCTCAGCCGACAGTATGAGAACACTCAGGGATGTATGACTGCTTCAGAAAGCTGAGGTGAGGCAGGCTGGAACTGAACATAAGATCGTTCTCTCAGTTCAGACTGACATTAGAATCGTCTACACAACCAGCCCAGTATTCGAAGCGGGCTAGACTAACTTCTCAATTTCTATACTTGACTGCATAACCATTTTATACACTCACAATGATGTACCCTAATTAGTTTAATCACGACGGACAGTCAAGCACCTCATCTGATGTAACATCATCAGATCCACTTCAGACTGAGTATTACTGTTTGGAGTCCGGGTGTGGGGCAAAATATTACTGTTTTCAAGCCTCTTAGAAAGCACAGCTGGTGGCTGTTCTCTGCTGTAGAATAACGTACAGCAGACCCTCGCGTATGGATTGGTTGGAACCAGAAAATGAATAATATGAAACTTGGTGAATGACAAAAATGTACGCCTGAACAATCAAACATCAAACTTCTCTCTCAGCAGCAGTAGAAGTCACAGACAGTAGACTGGACTGTAGCTGTAAATTCACTTCACCTTGATCCGATCTTAATGAATCTCTTCCTGAATGATATTTTTTTCTACAGTCTGTACCTGTTTGCCACACTCATAACATGCAGTGTATTTGCAGTATAATGATACTTATGACGCAGAGTCAATAAAATAGCTTTTCTAGACTTTGGGAAACTTTTACAAACGTAACACCCTCAAGGATTGAAAATTCATGACACAAAGAGTTGTCACAAATAGTTTTCAGTTTGAGTCCTGTCTGTTTTACAGAGATCTCCTTCATAATAGTTGTGGGAACAATGCTTTTTGGGCCACAGGGGATTTTTTTGGTTGCATACACAGTGGGACAAACTGGCAAGACTGATTAGTTGCATTGCATGTCCAGCACTCTTACTGCATCAATGGCTGTCAGTCACCAGAATTTGATTTCTTCACGTGTTCCTGATGATGTACTGATGTTGCAGGATGACACACACTAAAACTGTCCAAACTGTGAGTTACCTATCAGTCTGTATGACTTCATGTTTACTCCTCTTTGTTTGTAAAAGGCCTCAACCAAATTTTATCATTTAAAAGTAGGAAACTAAAATCAAATAATCTCCTATGACTGAACGATCACACTGCAGCCTTTCAGAGACTCTGCAGAGAAGGAAGGACAATAGAAGGTCAAAAGGTCTGAAGCACATCGCGTCATAACTTATCAGAAATCAGTTAAGATGCAAGGTGGCATTACTTCTCTGGACTGATATCCAGAAAAAAGTTCTCTTAGCAGTGACTGATTCTGTTAGGCGTCCCTCCACTTCTTCTCCTGTACCTGACGCTGAGCTGAGAAAAATATAGGTGTGAAAGTACCCTTTGAGACAGAGCCCATACTGCCCATCATGCTGTCACACTGCCAGTTTAGTAATTGAAAAAGCACAACACAGTGGATATGCTCAAATTAAAAAGGAGTTAAACCACTGAAACAGCAGCTACACTGCAGCTCAAGGAACCTGGAGACAACTGGCTGAGCTGCAACACACCAGCTGATTTTCTGCCAAGTTGTCAGGTGTCACCATGTTACTATGGCAACATACTGTTGGTGCCAACACTACCTCACCCCACGTCGACATGCACATACACACACATACCACATACACACCTTAGTTGTCACCTTCATTCATCTGCTCTAAATCTAGGTGGATTAAGCAGCATGCTGTCACACACTGTCACTGCTGCTGCTGCTGCTGCTGCTGGTATTCACAGACAGATTGAGCTCAACATTTGGGAATTAACCTAATCAAAAACACAGCTTGTTTTATGGCAAAGACTCAAATCTTCTTAGATTGAATACAGTGACACAAAGGCAGCATTTCAGTTGCAGTTTTCCTGCTTATATTCCAGCCTGATATTATGCAAGAGTGCGTAATAGACCTGCTGGTCCAACATCCTCATCCAGGCCTCAAGGGAACACATTCTCATTCTGCAATCAAGGTAGCAATAATAAATATGCAGTGTCCTGTTACTCTTTAAAATAAGGCTTCCTGAACACTTCAGGTGACGGTCACCTGAAACTGTCACAGAGGCAGAAGGACTTTAAGCATTAAGCAGAAGAGCAAAACATGAAAAATGGTAATGAATGTACACGTTAGCATTTAAATGAATTTGAATGTTCAAAATGAAATGCATTTTTTTTTTTTCCGAAGATTGAATGCATTCTTTTTAAGTCCCAGGTTTATTTTGTACTCAAGAAGATATGTGACAACTCCCAAAGTCTTGTTAGTACAAGGAATCAACCTGAGTAGAATTAATTTAAGCTAAAATAAATCTATAAATAGATAGTAATTTGTATCATTATGTCAAAACTTATTACAGAGGAAGCATTGAGCACGCTCATTTCAGCATGACTTGGCATTTCTGTATTACCAAAGGGTCACAGTTGCTACATACACAACTCCAGGTAGCAGCTGTTTTCAGCAGCTCTTACTGTAGCTGGTGGAGACAAAAACAGAACTTAAAAAGTCTGACAACTTACATCATCAGGTGGCATGAAATATGAGTCCAAATGAACAATATTATCGCTACGTGTCTGCTGGATGTAAACAGGTACCAAGTAAAACACTCACTCTGTATGGCATGCTCTGCATTATTAAATGTATGCCTAGAGGAAGAATTCTGTTGATTGTTCAAACATAAAGCCATGACAACAAATATCATGTCCTAGGTATGTGTGGGAATGCTGTCTCCATGTGTCCCCCAGAAACAGTAACTCATTTCTGTTGTCTTCAGGTGGTACTTGCAGCAGTTCTGTATTTGGCAGTGTAATCTGTGTTTGGTTGTATTTACTGTCATTTCAGCACGTCGTCAAATTGAGCAAGATGACTTTCTCATTTGTGTGTGTTTTGTGTCTGCTTGCATGCAGTGTGAGCTGTCAGGGCCACAGCAAGTCTGTGTTTATTCGCCCTAAACAGTCAATATGCCAACTGTACCAACGCTATCTGTAAGCTAGCATGCAAGCTACACACACTGACTGTGTGTGTGGAGTGTGTCTGCTATGTCTAACTCACCAGGAACTCCAGTTCTTTCCGTTATTTTCCTTCAGTCTCTCTGCTTCAGCTTTGTGCTTCACATAGAGCCATAAAGCCCTGCGACATTCCTCAAACCTTACCATCTATTGCTAGGATGGAGCCTATCATTTGCAGTAACACTGTGTTTGGTGAAATGCTTGCATGAAACACTATTGTCTTGGTGACGGCAGAGTGAGTTTATCATTACCACTTCAGAAACATCAATGTTAAATGATGACCAAAAAGCACTGAATACTAGCCACATTCCAGAGACTGATCCCTGAGGATCAGAGATGCTGCTCAACTTTATATAACAGACAAAAAAGTATGAGCTTTGTGTTCAACCTCTATTACTATTTAGTCTTATTATGCTTTAAAACGACCCTTTAAAGATATTGTAAATTTAAAGAAACCAGAAAGATCCATTTTAAAGCACAAGTAGATCACTAGCTACCTTGGACATAGTCTGAACATAACAGCGTGGAGACGAAACTAAAATTCCATCAGCAGACTTTTAGAAGCAAAAGGAAATACTTAGTAAAGTTAATCACCTAACCAGAAGACTGCAGACTGGTGAAATGGAAAAAAAGATGACACCAGGCAGAGAGAAGCATGGCTGGCAACAGATGTGTGTGTGTTCCTCCTCAACAGTCTGCTGTGGTGTCTAAACACAGCCCATGAGGACAAGACACTGCGCGTGTATATACAGCACATGATCATTCACACTGTAAATCTACAGCTATACACGAGGCCTCAATTGGTTTTGACTGAGTGTGACAGATGCCTTAAATCAATAAATGACTTCAGTGTGAAGTAGCAAACGACTCTACATTTCAACGCTGGTTTTACAGTGTGTGTGTATGTGTGAACATACCTATAACGTGTTTGACACTCTTCATCTTAACATCCTCCCAGACTCAAACATATTCACAGGCATAAACGGAAATCCTTCCAGAAAAGCAGGAATCCCATTAAATTACGGTAATCTCACGGTATCCAGAACCAGTGGGGACAACACGTCCAGCAGCAATCCCGGTCTGTCAACAACAGCAGCTTCTTCATCACCATCATGCTCTTCATCATCAACTTCCAGATGTCCAAACAAACAAATCTCAAGCTTTGTCTCCCTTTTCTCCAGTTTCACGCACACACACACACACACACACACACACACAGCCCTGAACTGTGTGTGTTGTAGTTGTTACATGCGTCTGCGGTCAGTTTTTCCAGCTCCAGCTGGAGTGAAACAGCTCTGCACTGAGCAGCAAACAGCCTCGCAAGTCAGAGAGGGAGGGCAAAGAGACTCTGTGTGTGTGTGTGTGTGTGTGTGTGTAAAAAGAATGAGATGGAGGGAGAGGGAGAGAGAAATGCAGAATGGGGCTGAGCTGTAGGGTGTGTGTGTGTGTGTGTGTGTGTGTGTGTGTGTGTGTGTGTGTGTGTGTGTGTGTGTGTCTGGGAGAGAAAATGCATATGCATGGATCCAGTTGTGCGTTTCATGGACATTTGGCAGCCAGTGGAAGTAACCTTTATAGTCCAGATGATGCACTTAAGTGCGTCTCCAGTAGGTTTCCTCACACTGGAAAACCTGGATGAATTGCTACCACAGTAACCTCACCCCCTCAGAGCTGACATGGACAAAGAAATACATCATCATGTCAGCTGTGCCTGCGGGGCCTTTGCAAAACTCAGGAGAAGAGTGTTTGAGAAACTAGATAAACAAAGGAGAGCCAAACTGCAGCTTTACAGAGCAGTTGTTCTCCCAGTGTCTAGTACAGCAGAGACCTGGACCAACTACACCAGAGGCATCAGAGCCCTGGAGTCCTACCATCAGATACATGTGTCAAAGGCACAAACAACAGCGTGTTAGAGGAAGCAAACATCAGTTGTGTTGTCACCACCACCAACACCATCTCAGAGGGACCGGCCATGCAGTGAGAATTCTGGACTCATGTCTTCCTGAGCAGATCCTCTCCTTCCAACTGCGAGGCCAGCAGGCCCTCCGAGGTCAGATGAACAGGTTCAAGATCAACATCAAGACTAATCAAAAATCCACGTAAAAGTAAATTAAAATACTTAACTAAATCATATAACCAGAAGACTTGTGAAGTGGGAAAGTGGCAACAAAGAAAAGAGAAACTGACCATCAAACTGACTATGAACTGATGATGATGATTTACTTTATTGAGGAAAAACAGCTTTTGTGCGAGCCTCCTCCATCATGAATTAAGTCCGCCATGTCCGGAGCAGAGCAGGGGTGTCCACTGTCGAGGTTAAAATTTATTTAGCTTTGACCTGAGCTGCACTAACCTTTGTGGGTGCAGCCACACTGATTGTCAACAAATCCCATGAAAAGATTAAAAACTGCAATGCATTTGTCCATATCTCCGTATCTTTTGACTTCTCAGTCTATAGCACTCAGCTGAATGGTTCCCACTATTAAAAACATTAATCTTTAAACACGTCATGAATATATAATTTCATTTTTTGAAAAGGTTTAATGATTTCTTTAACAGTTGAACGCTGTGGTTTTTAGCAAACATTACAGAGACAGGGGGTAACTTGTCGAGGACTATTTTCAGTTGTGGATTAATCCACATTTGGTGCTCTAGTGAGTATTTGGGGCAGCAGGATGGTATATGTGGGACTGAGTCAAAATAAACTACAGTGTGTGTTCAAGGTATTGAAGGGACATAGCAGCCAGTGTAAAGTGTGACCCACTGATGTGTTTTTAATAGTTTTAGGACAACAATGGAGCTCTCTGGCACAGAGGAATGAGATTCTATATCAGGCTTTAAATATAGACACAATACTAGTAGGATTTATTCAGTGTTGGTTTAGGTCTTTTCGTGGGATTTGTTTAAAAAATGAATCTCACCAGATTTATCCATTAATTAAAGGATCAAAATACTTA
>JBBMOE010000026.1:2994159-3059454 GCA_037975065.1 Chaetodon trifasciatus | reverse complement strand
GTGTGTGTGTGTGTGTGTGTGTGTGTGTGTGTGTGTGTGTGTGTGTGTGTGTGTGTGTGTGTGTGTGTGGCAGTTGGGTACCACCTGGTGTCTGAGCTCAGTCTACCTTGCTGGTTCAACTTACCAGCAGACCTCCCACACATGTACAATGGAGTCTGTGTTAAGGAGCTTACATAACAGAGGAGATTACACTGAGCACTGGGGCACTGAGGGCCTATCTGATGACTGAACCAGCAGCAAACCACAGGACTGATGATCTCTCTGTGGTACTCTATATTGGTATTATTAACAGAATATGGACACGTGCTACTGCGCCTCTGGTTGGATTTGGACATTATTTTTCTTCATTGAAGCACTATCAATGCAACATAGAGTGGTTAAAAAAGTTCCTCAAGTCAATAGATCATGGAGTATATTTACTGTACCTAAAATAATCACTGAAAGGTGGGTGTGGTTATAAAACAATACAATATTATTGGATTGATATATATTGTAAGATGCTGACACAATGAAAAGGCTATAGGAAATGGACACTTTTGTTATGCCAGAGCGGATGATGCATAGTCATTCAATGATGTGTTATATAGGTTGCTCTTCAGCTGTGTTTTAGTCTATTCTAGTCTACTTTCTTTCCTTTGGTTTTTAAGCCATGTACAACATGGTTTATACCCATGTTTCCTTGGAACATGAGCTGAACTAGTTTCACAATGTGTGTTTTTGACGATGTCTGTAGAAGTGCATTTTGGCCATTTTTGGCTTGATATAGATGAGATGGTGCAGCTGCCATAAAAGCTGGGAGATTATGTTTTAATAGTTATTTGTGTTGTGTGAAATATGTCAAATGGTCAAAATAATAATAATATATAATAATAGAATATGAATGTAAGTGAATGCCTTCTAGGTCCACTCTCGACCTCATAAAAATAAATTAATGCTTGTAATCTTAATAAAAGGCCAACATATTCATTCCTTTAAAGAATCATGTTCAATTCAGTTGCTTTGTCTCTGTTGCAGTCCTATCATGCACTCTGTGAAGGAATGATCTAAGAATGGAAGCGATGAAAGGCCCTTCTCTGTCTTTGCAGACCCATGGTTTACTGCTGTTAGTCTGGTGGCAGTCAACATGTGACCAGTGCACCCTGAGCCTTCAGGACCTGAGCATCTCATGACCTGCCATCGCAAGGACAACAGCAGCCCAGACTGCAGAAAATGCACACACACAGCAGGTAAACACACACTCACAAAAACTGCTTTCTTTGTATGTGTTTTCCAGTGCAATAAGGCTGAGTGAGTGACATAGCAACATGCTGTAAAAAGTACACAAAACACACAAATTCTCACAAACGCATACACAAATTCATGTGCAGGGTCCACACTTGCTATCTCAAACTACAGCTTTAGCAAACTGAATGAACACACATGCATGACATGAACTTGATGAATGATTTTTCCTTCAAAGGTTTAAAAACACAGTTTGGTGTCATCAAATATACATTCTGTACACGGTTCCTATCACCAAGGGTTTCCCTCTACACTGGAAAATCTCATTTTCAGTCCATATCAATATACAGTTTTATACAAGTCACATTTTTCTATAGCAACTTCACTTTTTCAAAACTCCTTGGCACAANCACACACACACACACACACACACACACACACACACACACACACACACATTGTGCAGAGCTTGTGTTGTTTTTGGGTGGTTGCTCCTCAAGGTCCAGGGGAAGGGGGGTTTCCTATTGGTTCTCAGGAAGAAGGCGTCAGCACAAGAAGACAATCAGAGGATGTCTAATGACAGGATCTGCTGATAACAGGGCTCTCTCACACACACACACATACACACATTATTCCAATGAATATCATTATCATGAAACATACAGTGCTGACAAACAGGCTCAGGCCCGACGATGTCTGAACACTAAAGGTTGAATCACTACAAACACCTTCAGTGGTGTGTGTAGGAATGTGTGCACTTGCGTGTACATGTGTTAATGTGCATGTGGTTGTCTCTGTTGTTGTCACCGTAAACCTAAGCATGCTTGGTCTTGACTTCAGTGGTCACAGGGACTGACACAGAACAAACTGCAGGTTTTTGGGAGATTATCTCATTAGTCAACCCACATGTTGAGTGATGACAAGGTGAGCACTGCAAACATCTGTAGAAAACACCACGTTCAACAATTTATACAACAACTTTAGCATTGCATTCAATACAGGTTGCCAGTCTATCCAAAGTGCAGTATTGTTACATTACATACATGAAAGTTATAGTTATGTTAGTTTCAGAGGAGCAAACAAATTTGCCTCAAACCATCATTCAAAGTAAATCAACTCTGATTCAATGTTTTTTTTAACATCAAAAAACTGCAAATCACCCCAACTCTGTTATTATTCAACTAAAGCTCAACACAATAACCAGTATTAGTATCACTTAAAATTTGTGATCATGGGAATCTTTCCCACCTCCCATTCTCCTAAGGGATGCTGGGAATTAAAGAATAGAATGTAACATAATCAGTGTGTTAAGATACCAGCAGCAGCTGACTGTATGTACCTACACAGAGGTACATAGTGACACCTGGAAGCACACTGTAGACTTGATTGTCCACTATGTGACATATCAATTGGTCGTGAGAAAGTCAGAGACTTTAACTTTGCTCTGCAAAAAAGATATTGATATCACTCCCACATAAGTAAAACCTGACTAGCTGATGAAAAGTCATCAAAGTGTGATGACTGTGGCTTATTTTAATTAAATTTTTCAGTGACCATGTGTCTTTTCTGCTCATTATCACATGAGAACAATGTGTTTGTAATGTAGGGCTCTGGTCTGATTGTTAGACAGCATATTCAACTACCTGTTCAAAAATGAGAACATAACAAATGTTATTTTCAGCCTTTTCTGAGAGGAACTTTTGGATTGTTAATGATTTTACTCCATGCAGACCAGGGTTATCTTGTTCAGAGTCATATTGTCTCTGCTGACATCTTCTTCTTGTTCACATTCTGTTTCTCCCTCTGAGCAATGCAGCATTACTTGGAGCTACTATTTCAGCTTCACCTTAATCACATCTGCTACCAGAAAGTTAAAAAACCTCCCATAATCCTTTGGGCCTTTAACCTCTGATCAGTGAAGTCCCCAAATAACTCTGGCAGACTGCCTCTTTACCTCTTTTGTCTGATTCTGTAAGCAGGTCACAGTCTCACAAACACCACAACGATATAACACCAGGTACAACCCCCCTCGCATGAAGTGTGTTCAGGGGCACAAAATAACATGAAAATATGCTTTTAATCTCAACTCAAGGGTAACACAGACCCTCAGCTGGAGAGATAGAATCAGTGCTAAGTTGGATGGGGTCATCCAGCTGGTGTCAACAAAACACAAATTCAACATGTTATTCCACATTCAACACTGCATGTTCATACACTCTCATGTCTTCCTGTCCGGCTTATGGAAGCACTCAGAATAATTTTGGCTTGTACGTTCATTTTTCAGACTGCTTTTGAGCTCCTCATCATGACACTATGTGACACTGGTATCTCCTAGCAACTGAGTCTATTATTTGGTCTGCAATAAAAATGTGGAGGGATGCTTTCCAGGAATCAATTTCCTCTGTGGTGGCAAAACTTGTAGCTACCTTAGACTTAGCTAACAAAACAAAAACACTTATACATTTATACAATGAAACAGTGAAGATAGAGACCAGACAGCTAAGAAATGAGCTGAAACTTGCTGTAAAACTGTAAAACACAGAGGAGAGCTGCAGATTCAGTTGATAATCCTCTGTAGGTTCTTTGTTTTCATATTGTCATTTGATACTTTGTCATTACAAAAATATCTGTCATCTCTATTCTGTCCTGAAGTGGAACACTAGTGTGCACTGGTGTGCATGGGTGAAAAGTGGGCCAACATATTCATGTTGCATCTTAAGGGAGAATCATATATTATTTATGTATGTTTACTGCACCTCCAGGCATACAAAGACATCATCAACATTCAATACTACTTGTACAATATGTCTGCACAAGTATTGTGGCTCTGTGGGGGCTTGTGACATTCAATTTTACAGAAAATACTGCTGATGCAGCTAATGTTTTGAATACATCTTTAGACGGTGTTGTTTTTAGTGCTTGCTGATTCTGTATTTTTGTACCAATTAAACCAAAACTGCTCAGGACAATGACAAAGCTAATCTTAACTTTGGCTTTGGATGAGTTTTCATGTTCATGTGTGTTCAGGATGTTGGAGTCTTTCTGCCTTGCTGTCATTGTTACCGGTCATGAAAATGTACGGCTGGAAAAACACATACAAGCTGGCATGTTAACACAACACAATTAAAGCACCAAACATGAATCCACTATAAAAAGCCAGCTTCAACAGAAGGTCTACACTCACAGGTTTCTCGCCATCAGGTCAAAATTTTAACCATGAAGACGTTCTTGTTAAACATCAACATGTTAGCATTGCCACTGTGAGAGTGTTAGCATGCTGGCATTCATATTCATGTCAGAGCACTGGGCCTGCTGTACAGTCTTACAATTGCTAGCATGCGAGATCAAGTCCCTGATAACAGGTGCACAAGATGTTCGGCTGTGTTTGACAATGGCAGGCCTGTCTGTCTGTTTAGTTTTAATTGTCAAAACTTAACATTCAAGTCCAAAAGCTGGTTTTAAAGTACGTGGATGCACAGCAGTCTTCTATACTGTAATAAGACAAAGCAATACAGAAGTTGTCTGGACATAACTGCAGTTTTTTTAAGTAAATGTGTAGCCCACCATCATTCTTAAATTAAGGTCTGTTCCCACTGGTAAAATCGCTTCAGTCCAATGGAACTGCAGCAATTAGGGAAGTATTAAATCAACGTTCATCTTTAGTCAACTTTGACCAAGAGCAAGACATCTTGACAGTGCTGACCTTTGAGGGAACAGAGAGCTGAGAGTCCAAACAGCTCCACAAAGGAGGCATGGTTTGAGGACAGTTATGAGATATTCCCTAACCTTTTGTTGAAGAAATTTGTGTAACATGGTGAAAAAAAAGTGAACAGCATATTACTGAGAAAACAGACTATTGTGACTGTTTAGCTAGCATGTCTGGCTAGCACATTAGTGGATAGCTCACCAAATACAGTACTTCACCAACTGGCCCGGGGAGTCGTCACTACATCAGTACTACGATGCATCAGTCTAGTGTTTTGCTGGTGCTATCAAGAGATGAGTTACAATGAACTATAAGCTAACACTTGCCAAGAACCAGGGAACCCAACCTGTACTCTGCCAGCCTCCCTACCTGTATGCTAGAATATTACCTGGCTCCAGGTTTTAATTTATATAAATGTGCACCATAAATATTTGCACCTTGTAAACTCAATATCTAAGCAGACACAGGGGCCCCACTACAAGACATGGCTTCAGACAAAAGACTGTGGCAACATGTCAACCATTTTGGATCTTCTTTGATCAATGGCTGTGACTATTTCTTATCAAGCCAGTTTGGTTTATAGCTTCAGTGGCCAACTTTCTAGTTATTTTTATGATACACAAGCTATGTAGGGGTATTTGTGATGTACCCACAAAGCTTGTATTTGGTGTCAAACCAAAATAGGCACTAAACATTACAGATATGGACATGATGGAGGGAAGCATGGGATGGGGGATGGAGGGATGGATACATACTTCTCAGCATGGCTGACCCAGTCTTCTCACACATCCCCAGGAAATGGTAGTAAGACTCCATCTCAGCAGTGGAGATCCGTATGGTGGAATAGGCTTGTCCATAGTGACCACATTTTGGACAGCGAGACAGAAGGGTCTGGTATTGCCGCCTGTCTAGAGCATCCATCTCATAACGTCACCTAACCTCACCTGGGATAAGCCTGTGTGTGATTTCCTATCTACCATCAAGCCTGCGCACTGCCTCTGCAGCAGAGACAAAGGAATGATCCATGTTTCCTCAATGTTTCTGCATTTACACACACACACACACACACACACACACACACACACACACACACACACACACACACAGGCACAGTTTCTGTCCCCTACTGCAATGCTACTGCAGCTATTCTTGCATGTGTCCCTGTCCAGCAAGGTGCCTCTAACCTCGCTTCTACTCTCTCTGTCTGTCTCTCCGTCATAATCCCTGCATTAGAAAGTAAAGCCTATTACAGGACATCTGCATATGCCCGCCCCCATGGCTACCACCAACACAAACGACTACAACCTGCTGTCAGGGAGTGACTCCACACTCTCACCTCTGTTAACTCTATCCCTTTGCCAGTGTGTTATTTTTAGCCACTACAGTAACCCAGTGTTTGCTGAGATGCTTCAAATCTTTGCAGCTTTTTCAAAATTCTTCACTGACAAAAACTGACATGAAATCACACTTTAGTGAGGCACTAACCTCAAAAATAACTTTTCAGAAATAAAAAATATGCATGTAAAAGTCTGCGATTTGAATTCCATTTTCATTTCAGTTATGACAGCAAGGTGACATTTAACAGCGCATGGTTAATATGTGGATGATTGTGTGGATGAATAAAATCAACATGGCCAGAAACATATTGATTCATACTCATATTTGAAGCTATGCTGATGCCAGACAACAGTCCATTTTCTCTGAGAGAAACTGTATAGGATTCATAAATAGTGCATCATGATGAGGAGAGCCCTGTGTTTAAAGGGGATCAAAGTATTGAATGTTATTGGCCGTGACTGTCACAGCCTCGAACATGCCCACCTATTACATATAATAATATACACAAAATTAGCAAAAGTGCATTTGGCCCTCCTCTGACTCATGGGGCATAAACACTTGACTGTGATCTGCATTGCGCTGCTGGGTTTATGGAAATAGAGCCAATAAAGTTAGCGACTATCCTTAGATCAAATTTTTCACTGTCACAGAGAGAAAGAAGACAAGTTTTAATTGAACATACATTATCTGTGAGACTGGGTTAATCATTCGGGTCACCTGTCAGGGTTGTGTTCCAGTGTTTGAACTCGTTTAAAATCATTAAACCAACCACCAACATGGGTACCTGTAGCTTTCTTCCCTGTACTGTCAGGATTTCAGGGGTTTTCGACTTGAAGTCCTGTGTGATTGAATTTCTTTCTTCTAATAATGTCAGATAGTCCAAACCAAACTAAAAATGTATGTTTTGATGCTGCTCCTGATGCTGTGGTTGTTTCTTGAGTTCATGCTGTACAGACCAGACACTGTTATGTCAACCACAAACCAAAACCAGCATTTCATTTCATTGCAATTCAAGGGTTACGATCATAAAATTCTTTTGTGATGAAAACCATTCATTCTGTTGGCTTGTTTCAAATTGAATTTTCTTTCACGGCTAATGTTGTTATCTATCAATGTTTCTTTTAACATTGAGATGCCGTTTGATGTTCAGACTGTGCCTAAATCAAAACCACCCAAATCTTCCACCCGAAACAGACACTTAAACAGATACTTAATCTATAAACATACTGAATGTTGCCAACATTGATATGTAGATTAGAGAGTATACTCCACAACTAGACCAAATTCATATCTCCACAACTGCCGGAAGTCAGGTCTAGAAAAGGTTTTTGTAAATAGAAAATAATTAGCTCAAATACAAAACCAACTAAAAAATAAGTGAAAACAGCGTGTACAGAAAGTAAGACAGTGACAGAGCCAACACACTTTTGAAGTGATGTATTTTTTATGCATCACATTTCATGGATTTCATTTATAAAGTGAATTATTACACTGTAATGGATCCTAACACAACACTCTCCACACTGGGTGTCTGTTTGTTGAATGGTTAGGAGTCTAATCTCCATCGCTGACAATGTCCCAACTTAATCCATGTGTTGACCCTTCATAAGACATCTACTAGCTAACTCACAGAACACGTCAATTACACATACTATACACACCTGTAACACTGTGAAAACAGCCAATATGTTCATCACTTACACATTACTGATCCCATGCTGCTGCTGTTCTTGTTCTGAAAAAATCCACACAGACAGGAGGTCCGAGCCAAGCGGCTAAGCCATAGTCCAGTCCGACGTCCACAGCAACATAACACACGACACACATACACAGGTCTGGTGACACTACGGTCCACTCCTCAAGGCTGTTTGGTCTCCCTCAACACTGCAGAACAAGCCCTCCTCTTTCATGTGTAAGAGAGCAAGAGAGAGCAAGGCAGACAGAGTGAGAGGGACAGGGGAATCTAAATGTGTGTGTGTGTGTGTGTGTGTGTGTGTGTGTGCGTGTGCGTGTGCGTGTGTGTGTGTGTGTGTGTGTGTTCACCAGAGCTGGGGTCTGAGCCTCTCCTGGCAGCCTAGTGACCGGCTGAGCAGCTCAGTTTTTACCACAGTTTACACAAATATCCTTAACAATACTCCCATCAGGCAGCGGGACTTCCCTTCCCATCTGCATCCTTCCCTGTTGACTCCCACCTTTCCTTCCCCCCTCCTCCTGCTTCTGTGTCTCCCCCTGAAAAATATTTAAGGCTTTTCTGTTTTGATACATACTGTTAAGAGCAGGAGAAAGAAATAAGGTGTCTGACAAAGGTTATGAGGTCAGATCTGAATCTACTGTCAGGTTGCTGTAATTTTCCTTGGAACATCACCTCCACTAGCTGTTTCTCTACCTTTTTTCCTCTCTTACCCCTTCATGTCAACCATGTGCCCTTCAGTACCCATGTGTCCTTCCTACCTTTAGATCTTTTTACTCATTCATTCTTTCCCCTCTCTCCAGTTTCATGGAAACATTCCTCTTTTCCTCTTTCCTTTTTTTTCCATGTGTCCCTTTGTACTTGTAGCATGTGTAGTGGAAGGTGCACAATAGTGTCAGCTGGTGTATACAGTGAAAGCGTTGAGCCACAGTACTGCTGTGCACTAGAAGTATTTTGGCAGTTTCCTTGCATATACATAAGTCAAACTCTGTTAATGTGGCCCGTGTGAAGACAGCTGTACTGATTCAAATAAAAATGTATCTGTTTCAACAGGTGTACATGAGATGGAAGACAAGGGACACAGCTGAAACATGTCTGCTTCTCTACAGTGTTCATGTAGCAAAAAAGTGGCATCCTCTGTCACTAAGTATCCTTCCATCCATCTGTTTTTATGCACATTTTCAGTTGAATTAAAATCCTGAGAGGAAACACCAGAAAGTCAGAAAAAATCTCAAAAAGGATTTTACACTTGGCTGAGGTGGAAAAGTTGGTGAATAGATAAAAAAATGCAACAAAGTGCCATGGAAACAGGCTTAATCTTGATTTACAAGAAGCATTTGACTTAAACATCATTCAAGCTTTGACTAGAGAGATGGAAACATCAGAGCTATGCAGTGTGTAACCTTCACATAAGTGCTGAAACAGAATCAGTTTCATTGAAAGAAGAACATTGAACGACACTGAAGGCTTTTCTCTAGTGAAAAGATGTTTTTGCACCTCTCCCAACTGATTTCAGGTTTCCTTCTCCAACTACGTCATATGATAGCATATGCAGAACAGTATAATTCCAAATGATGTTTCATACATAACCTCACCTGGGGCTTGATCCTGGCATCAAACCAAAGTTTAGCAGCATCTGTCGCATTACATATTAAGCTATATTATATTGACAGCTTGGTATTGCTTTGAACTAAGTCAATTTGATCACAAATCTAATCATAATCAGTTCCCGAGACATGAGTCAAGCCTAGCCCAAGACTAAAAATGTTTCTCAATGGAGATCTTCACTGATGAAACACTCTGTGCAGCACTAAGAGAGAATTAACCTAACATACATACTTTGGTGGTGGGAGGAAACCCACAAACAAATATGGAGAACATGCAAACTCCACACATTCCACATGGGACTTGAACCCAGCAGTTTCTTGCTGTGAGGTGACAGTGCTACCCACTGATTCACCATCCCACCCTATATGTTGCATAGGATTCTTTGCACGTATAGGATTTGAAATTCTAACCCCACCAATTAAGAAAAGCATGCAGGCTTTAAGACATGTTTTAACCATGACACTAATCACCCATCCCAACAGAAAGTGTTCAGGTCACCTTAAAGCCTTCTCAGTGGGTTCTAGATGAAACCCTTGTGATCACTTGTCTATCTATGTATGAATTGATAGTCGAACCTGGAAATACAGAAGACCAAAAACTAGGTAAGCTGTATCTAATATGTTATTTCAGCGTGCTTGAGTGTTGCTAAGGACTTTTATTCTGGAAGATGGACTGATAATGCCTGCCTGCTGATGCCTTTTGTTTCTTGCTTTCTCGTAGACATGAACTATAGACCTACAGTCTGGACAAACAATGTGGTGTGACAGTGACTTGAACAAGAAGTTTAGGGTGATTACACAAACACCTTTTCTGGTGAGATGGTATAATGTGTTATCAATGTTGCATTGTCCTATTAAAACCTTATGGGGTTCCCTCACCTTCACCTGATTGTGTGCCAGTGGACGCTCTTAGTATAAGAGTTAGAGGACAGGCGTATTCACTCTTTTTCACTGTCACAATTATTATGTGCCCATATTTGAACTGTTCTGATTGGACCATATGTTACTTTGATGTTCATAAATAGCTTATGATTCATCTACGGTAGTCAGTGAACCTTGGTGTGATGCTACAAAGAATGATGCTCTTTTTTTCTCTTCCCTCTCTGCTATGTCACCATATCTTACATGGGTTCAGCTGCTGAGGAAAGCCAGGCATGACTGGTTTGTGTCTTATCGATCATGTTGCTGATTCTACTGGTCTTATGCTCACTCTTGACCTGTTCTCCTGGGACCTACACAGCCTCCCCTCCTTATCAATCATTTCAAATTTATACTCATTAAACATAAAATGTTAAAATTATGGATGACCACAAAATACAGTACAATATATGGGATTGAATACTTTTTTGCCTAATCTGTAGAATATAATATGGTTCTTCATAGAACCTTCAGTTCCTATGAGAGATGCTGACGGGATGCATATGCTGAAAAAGTCTCAATGGGCTTCTTGACATTTCTGTGTTTTGGGCCCATAGAGCATGTGAATATGTGACACACTGAAAATACAAGTTGTTAAGTTTGCCTGACCACCTCAACAGGTGGTTTGAATGCTCAGATCTTGGGAGCATTTTCACCTGCATGTCATACACTACTCACGTAAATACCAGTTGAAGACATGTAGAGCAAAATCATAAAGCTTCTTCTTGCTCTGAGTAACTACACAGAGAGATTCTTGCAGACTTTCTCCTTTTTCTTACTCTTCTAGATCTCCTTTCAAGGCATTTTCCATCATGTTTATGTGGAGGTGTTTAAAATCACTTCCAGTTGTGCTTTTTTTTACAATGAGGTTCCTCTGTGTGGTCTCACAGTCCCAGCTTTCTCCCTTGAGGTTGACGTGTGTATCTATGTCTCCACCCCTCCCATCCACCACCAGTGTCACCACCTAGACCAAGCTCCCCCTCCACCCTCAGCTGTCCCCCCTCCTCTCTCCACCTCTTCCTCTTCTCCCATGCTCCTGAGGCAAACATGCGTCAGAGGCCTGTGCATTGAAAATAGAACATTTTCTTCAATAAATCACCGGCCTGCATGGCTTTGTTGTCCAAGTGTCATGTGTACGTACTGTATGTGTGCAGCCAAAGTGTAAAGGATGCAGCCTTGCAGGACAAAGATTCATACACACACACATTCACACACACACACACACACACACACACACACACACACACACACACATACAAGTTAGGTTTTCATCACCTTTGGGGACATTACATAGACTTACATTCATTTCCTGGAGACTTACCTTAACCATAACCATTAACTACTACTTGCCTAACCCTAAGCTTAACATAAACTTAACTTTAACCCAGGTCTTTACCATAAAATTTAATTATTTAAAATATGGGGACTTGAAGGCAAGACCCCATAATGTGACTGTGTAAACAGATTTATGTCCCCACAATGTGAGGAATACATGGCCACACACATACACACTCAGATGTTCAAGTCCTATTGTTGATGCTCTTACTGTGGTCTAGTAGTCTATGTGGAGGCAGTTGCTATGTTTAGCCATACAACTAAAAGTACTACACAAATCCAGTCTGTAGAGAAACCAGCAGACAACTGACACGATGAATATCCATAGTAAACAATGTTTTTGGAGTCAACTTCAAAAATGTGTGTTTAGTTGATCAGTCAAAGTGAGTCTAGACACAGCTGTTTTTCAGTCACTGGGTATTTTGGTTTCTTGTCACTGCAATGACCATTGATTTGCTCATGTTACATCTCGTAAGTAGAGGAACAGAGCGGAAGACAGATAAGAGATTACTATCCTCAGTATTCATCCGAGATACAAGGCCGATGTAAAATGAACTTTTTAATAAAAATAACAGACCTATAGCTCCCCACAAGCTACAAATTGTGGACAGTCTTCACTTGGACTTTGTTGTGAGGCAGGTAAAAGTGTCATTTTACTTCTGAGAATATGTCAATGTTTGTTCTTGTTCTTGTTGTTCTTAGGGACTTTCTTTCAGAGTAAAAGCATTATATCTATATATTATTTGCTTGGTCGAACTATACGAGACAGCTAACATTAACCTAACGCCAGCTGCTAATGTTAGCTAATGTTAATTCTTGCCCCAAACTTGTCAAACATGCTGAATATAACTTGATGGCTTCTCCATTGTACTCATAAGCATTAAGTTAAGCATTAAGTGCGCAAAATTATCGCTAACATTATATTCCTCATCTTTTTCAGTGTGTAATGTAATTAAGCTAGATAACATTAGCTAACACTATTAGCATATAATGTTAGCAATCAGTTTGATGAAAATGTGCTGTTGCTTCCTTTAGTCTAATTTTATGCAGTTGATTCTGTGCAGCTTGGATGATGACTGAGGAGACACAGACCACGCATTGAGGGAATGTCAACAAAGGCATGACAAACATGCAATCAAAATAACATTTAGCAATAATCAGTATGGTGTTTTTGTGCAGCCATTTATGCATAAAACATTTTTAGACTTTATGAATATTAACTTCACGAGTGTTGAACAAACCAAACTTTTAAGGCTGACTATTAACACTTCTGAGGAGTTCACATGAAAATGAATACAAGCATTTCACTCTACATGGATTCCACAACAGTTCAGTTTTAACTCCTGAAAAAGGTTGAACTCCCAGGAGAGTTACTTTGACTCTGCCATAGAGTGCATGAGATGATCTCACATATGCACTCAAACTGAGTTGTTTTTAACTCACCTAGAGTTTATTCCAAAGGCCAGAATTTTGCTGTGCAGGAATCCGAGTATAGATCTGGTCAAAATAGACCCCAGGATAACAGACTACTAAAATGAGCTGGTAGAGTCTAAACTAGTGTCTTTATCTATCAACAACTGCCCTAACTGTGCACTGCAAGAATCAGCTGCAGGAGGGAGGCTTCATTACATCATGGATTACATCACTGCAGGCCTTGGCTACCTCACTGGGATTGACCTTCTCGTGTTACAGCCAGTAAAACACCACAGATTTGAAACGTCAAACCATTTAAAGTAACAGTCGTTTCTTCTTCCATAGGATGAGCATGTGACCACATCAGTGACTAATGTCTGCAATCAGTTGATGCTGTTTCATATATTACCTTCAGCACTTTGAATAATTGAGAAGCTGATTGTTCCCACCAGCCTAACAGCCAAAGGGAACAGCTGTTGTTTTCTGCTGTCCATTCAGTGACAGTTATTCTTTCGAACAAGCTACTTTTATGATATCGTCATCCAAAAAAATGACAACCAACCTTCTAATGCTTATAGGCTGGCCTAGAGCAACACTGATAACAGAGACTGCCTGAAATGAATGAGAAGACAGTATATCAATCGCAATGCTGCATTCACAAACATTCTGAGTCCTCTCAGAGAGTTCCTAACTTAGATGAACAATCACTGTCAAAGAGTAATTTAGGAAAATTCTCAAAACAATTCTAAGGGACTGAAACTTCCAAGGAGGTGTGGTTGACCTCTTTGCTAGGTATGATGCATACTTTTAATAGAAAAAAAGAAAAATGCACTCTTAGGGATAATGGACGTAGAATGGACTGTGAAATGGATAGCCCTCATCATAGGGATTCTATGAAGACTCGATGTAATTATGAATGCTATTTTATGTACATCTATGTTACATACACTCTAAACCACAACCGCTGAAGTTGTTCTATTTATTTGCATTTCTTTACCATGATAGTAATTGTAGTAGTTAATGTATTTTTCAGACCTACTAACAAGGGGAAAATGGCTCAGTTTTCATCAATTACGGTGATTGCTGACATTACAGTGTTATTACATTGGATGCGAGAGGTGATCACATCTCTAGTGAGACAACAAATATTTATTCCTTCGCGATCTAATCTGTATCATTTCATTAACTCACTGTCATTCAGCATTTGGAGAATACACAGTCTTTCACCTTAGCAGCTCTCTTAAGGGCTAAGATACTTTGGAAGTAACTTTTCTCTTAACCAGGATCTAATATTATCTATTCTTAAAATGTAATGAATTTTTAGAATTCTTGCAATTTGATCATTATGAGCAGCTCTTTGGACTCGCAGGCTTCATGAATATGACCCCTGGGCAATAAATCTGTGACAGTTATTTTTACTGATGGATTATATTATTCAGCAGTAATTTTGTGGTCATTAGAGGGACATTTTGGCTGCTTCCAGCACATTGCTTTTTGGCCACTTATCATTGTATTTCATCCACACTGACAAGAGTTTATTTCATTAGTTAATGCAGGGTTACTGTATATAATGCAACTAATGCAACTAATAAAAATATTCATAATTAATTGCACTGCACAAAGAATAAGGCTGGTATTATTTTATATTTTTCTTATTGTCAACAAATTCTATGAAAATATGAAAAGCAACAACATGTTGGTGTGTCTCTCAGTACTTTCTACAACATTAACCATGTGTTAGACAGGCTTTGTGCATCGCTGGAAGGAGCATGTGTTTGACGGCCGGAGCAGTTGCTCTGGTCTGTCATTGTTGTGGGTGGGTTTACATTGGAGTTAGTTGAAAACCTGGTGCATCTCAAACACATGCTAAAAGGTACCTTGTGTGTCTGTATGAGATGCAGAGGATCGTGACAAAGTGTCGGTATTTGACACTGTGGGAATGAGACACACACTAAATCAAATAAAAAAAAGTTCACTAAATTCATATCATGTGCATTTTGGTTAGATTAGATTAGATTACAGTTTTTGATTGATTAGATTATGATAAAGAATCTAATCAAATCAGTTGTGTGTAGCATTCACCATCTCCTACCCATGCTGAGATTAGATCTTAGATCTTAGTACTCTGGCATTTTATGTGAATTTTATACAGTGGGAATTCCCCCACTCTAAGAGCTGTACTGTTAAATTGTATTTAATTTCTCGGGGGGAACTGGCGTCTGCAAACATGCCCAACAACTGGTGGTTAGACTGTGATTCCAGTGGTATTCAAGTAGAGATATTCCTATTCAGCTTCATATTCATTTGGAAGTGTTTCAAAGAATATCAAACTGTTGCTGACAGTACTTTCCAGAAGAAGTAACACAATCATCATGTCAAAAAGTGGAAGCAGTAAGAGGTTTAAATGCAAGACTGCTCTCTAGAGAAAAATGATTTAAAAGCAACAATTTATCTTTACTTTTACAGTAAACACCTTAAATTGATCAAACAGCTTGAAAGCCATCCCAGAGTGTTCACCTTTATGGAAAAATGAAAGCATTTTAAGGTAGAAATGAAGGAATGGCTTCATGCTGTTTGGTGAATTTTGAGGGATTCATGTTACCAATTCCTTTTGAAAATAATCTCATTAGTTGGGCGAATTACTGCAACAGTTTTTTCAAGGGAAGTGCATCGTGTGTTACTAAAAGCTGCTTGTCAGAATGTATTCTTGAGAGAGAGGATGAAAACAAAGAGTGGCAGCAGTAAGTTCCTGTGCTGTCAGCATGGACTCTATGCTTGTCTCTTTTGTCCATTTTGGAGTATTTTTTGCCCTGGTCCCATCAGCTTGCCTGGTCTCTGGTCTTGTCAGCCACATTTAGTCAGCAGTAAGTCGGTGGCCACCTCACTTGACCTTGGCTCACTTGATCTGCTCAGGACTGACCCCATTAGAAAATCTGTGCAGTGAGAAAATTAGGCCAGACTGTGAAATCAAAGTTCTCTGGTGGCTGCGTGGATCAATTCCACTGTTTAGCTGTGTTGTTGTGAGCAGAGCAGGTCAGCTGGACTGAGGCCAGAAAGAGGGACAAATGCTTTTCCAAAGGATATGGTGGCCCGTCCCTCTCCACCACCACCACCCCCGTGTAAGAAACAGGAAGAGGAAGAGGAGAGAATGCAGCTCTGACGTCTTGACAAAAAAAGGCATGAGGGCTGGTGGTGGCGGGGGGATTTCAGAGGGTTGCAATTGAGATTACAGTAGCTGTTGATGGTGAGAAAATCCTCCTAAAAAATTCTCAGCATTTATATCTTGTTTCCTCCCCACGAACAGGCCAATAGCATAGTCAGTTCTGAGATGATGATGATGTACTGTGTCATCTCAGGCAAACATCTCTCGAATAAAATATTGCCAGTGATGTTTGGAAATGTAATTGTTAATAGAGTAGTTTAACATTTTGTGCAATTAAGTTTATTTGCTTCAGCTGTGAGCTGCGGTCAGGATGTTATCATCTTAGCTTAGCATAAAGACTGGAGGCAGGTGGAAACAGCTAGCCTGGTTCTGTCCAACATTTAAAAAACACAATGTAGTTGCTACTGCCTCTAAAGTTCCTTACACAATCCTTACACAAAAGTAAACATAAAGACTACAATCCATGCTTTTCACAGAAGTACATCCTGAAACAGTCTTTTGGAGAACAACTTCTCTAAAGTAAGTGAGTTTGCCAACGTTAGTGCCATTGTGTCTGAACAGACACCAAAAGCAGTGCTCACCAACTGTGTCTGGCAACCCACACTGTCGCCAAGTGCTGGACAGATGGATGGATTGTTGTTCGTCTAGTTATTTTGGTGAATCCCTGGCTTTTATCTAACAGACCAAAATTTATCCTTACACTTACAGTGAAACAAAAGTTATAGCGTGTTTATCTCAATGTGATATATTCGCGAGTCAAACAGGTCACAGTTTTTGCCGACTGAGATCCAAACACACCTATGACCCAGTGCTACACTAACAAGGATCGACACAGTAACGGTAAAGAGAGGTTTTATATGATGGACAAGGTGGCCATAATTCCCCAAATCACATCAGATCAATCAGATGAATCAATTATCAGAAATATTTTAACTGGAAATATTTTTTACTTGACTGACTTTTTGTGCCATGCAGTGCTCGGCAGGTAAGTGTAGAGTGGGTTTGTCAGAGTGTGCCTGCTGGTGGTAATTGGGCAAATAGGAAAATTGAGCCAAAAATTAGGCTGGAAAACCAAAACAATGATATAAAACACCTTATTATTATTATTGTTATTGGAACAGCAGATTTATAGATAATCCTCTGTGGGTTTGTCACATTGGCAACACCTCTCACGTTACTAATAGTCATCTGATCTGTTGTTACTGCAAAACTTTTGCAGCTTAAACAAAAGCATGGTCCATGGCAGGGTGTCTTGGAAATTCCTTGTGCACATTAACGCTCCCCAGAGGTAGACCCTTTCCAAAAAGTCAACTTTACACACATTATGCTCCATTATACAATAGACAGATTGATAGGAAATTTGCTAATCTAGTTTATTCTCTCAAGTGAATGCTCCTCTTGATGTTCAGGACCCCAGTGACCTTTCCTCTAGCACAACCGGCAGGGAATGTTTACCCTGCCGGGCATGCTCGAGCTTTTTAATCTCAATGAATGTTAAAGCTCTAAGAATAGAAAAGCCCTCATCTCTTAGGTCAGTAACAATGAGGACTGTGTACCGTCCAGTGTTGATGTCTTCATTACGGGTGAATGTTTTCTAGTTTCACCACTGCTGCGACTGTCAAAGCCCAAAATTTCCTTCATCGTGATGTAAGCGGCGAACCAGGAAGCGTACAGGAAGGAAAGCATATAAAAAAGGGAAGCAATCTGTCCCAGCTGTGACCTCTGACCTGTCATTTTTCACCTCACCACGTGCAGGAACAAGGTCTCACCTCTGTGTGACTGAGACAACGTGGATTCAACTTTTAGCTCCTCACTGTCTCGTGCTATTTTGAGACGTAATGTTTCCTTCCACGGACAGGCCATCTAACCTTAGCTTCTGTATTGTCACAGCTACAGTAGTTACAGTATTTTGGTCTGTGACAGTATGTATTTTATTTCTTAATGAAACTACCATCAGTACAAAGTCCATGCAGTGTAACTGTACACCTGGACAAGTTTATTCTGATTGACTAAACAGATTCTTTTTTTCTTTGTGTTATATAATATAGTATTAAAACTATTCCAGCAATCAACAGCAGCAGGAAGTGTGCTTGCAGCAAGTACCCATCACCCAAACAGACTTCAATTGGAGGACATGATTAAAAACCTGAAACACAAAAGAAAACTTTTTTTTTTCTCAGCTGTGTCTTTCTGTTTGTAGTGAATAACATTCAATTTAATAACATACAGAATGACATTTGATTGAAAGAGAGTGTGATCTGCCCTAGACTCCAGACAATAAACAGCCAAGCCCCCTTAACAAACACAGGAAACACTAATTATTAATGTCAGCTTGCTCTTGATTTTTATTGAAATTACTGTAGAACTGGTTATGATTTTGCTAAAATGATGTTTTGTTAGTTTGTGTCTTTAAAGCTTACAGTGTTTATTGCAGTTTTAATACAGTACACATGTTTAGCAATATAGTTAAAGTAAATCATGATAGCAAGAAAATTACCTTTAAATCACAGAAAATGTCTGGAATATGTATATTCAAATGCATAGGTAGCTGCAGAATACAGAAAGTTTTATGTTGGTTACACTTACTGATTTATTCCATTATTTTATGAGTGGCACATGAATTGACACATTTTTCTTGGTTACCTTAGATTTTCTGATATTTAACAAAACAAGACAAATAAATTATCACTTGCTTTTATAGATAGAAAGGACACATTTCAAGTGGTTTAATAAAGGGTTGTATTGGCCCCATACTCATGAAGCATGCTCAGCTTACAAAGGAGCAAATAAAACTTAACTGATTATAGGTCACAGACAAAGAGCAACAGATTCGGCTAAAAAAATAAAAAAACAGCTGCTCATTCATTGTACCTTTTTTAAAGGCTCTGTGTCACCAGTGACATCAAGGTGTTGTCTGATCTTGCCAATAATGCGTCAGAGCAGAGACCCCCCATCATCCAGTACAGTACAGACAGGGCTTCTCCGTGCTGTCAACAACAGCTTCAGCACATCTGTGAGAAATATGTTTGGTACTTGAAGCTTTTGAGGCCAACATGTTGTAGCCATTACCCAGACATGTTCATGTTTCATCCAGCTCTCGTGTCGTCTCTCCCTTTAATGCCCCACTCTGTCTCTTTCTGACAGATGTTAGATGTGTTCTTCCATGACATTGAAAGTAACTGTAATTAATTACTTTGGTGAAATACACAAAGAAAACGTTTCAAAATATCAAGTCACCCTTAACGTTTTTGCTACTGTATCCACCCCAGTATCACTGAGGCCCATCACCAACAGGTGGCTGAGGCACTCCATTATATTTATGGATTTGCATTGTGTCATTTCATTCAGCCCGCCAGTCTGTCAACAATACACCCAAAGAAAAAAAGAAACTGGGTTACTCCATACTGTAGTGTTAGGAGACAGGTGCTCCTCAAAGTCCGAACAGGTTAAAGGGTAATTCCTACTAGTATGTAATATTTGGGTTTTCTGTGGTTTGCGTGCAATTTATGTGTTTTTACCCCTTAATTATCTCTTAATCCACACGGAAAACCAATTAACCAATTAGTTTAACGTACCATAAACCTGGCAAATGTATTATATCACTGAATAAATAACAGTCCTTCAAAATATCGTTGATTTGCAACTGAAAATATGTCAGACCCATAAGTTAGTTCTGAGAGGCAGAAATTGTCAATCAGCAGTCCTACTGAGCTTCCTACAACTCTGTTCCAGTTACCTTGTGGTTGTCTGCAGAATCCAGCATTACATCTAGAATGATCCACATTTAGACTTCAAGGGTCTATGGACAGGAATTTCCCTGCACACTCAAAGAGATACTGTCCTTCTATTCTCTTGGTTGCCCAGAGCAACAAAACACAGCAACATTCAGCATCATGCCTCTGTACAACCTGACCTTTTTCACTGGAAACTCTGAAGGTCACTCGTGAGGTCCCTGCAACACACACTCCTTTCATAAACCACCAGTTTAGGAGGCGCTTACAGGCTGAGCGGGGGAAGGGCATTTTGTTGAAGGGAGCTTTAAATTGAACAAGAATATGATTGTCTGTCTGAGGAGCAAGCTCTTATCTGGTGGCCGCAGCACTAATCATCCTGACAGCATGCCTCAGTGAGAGAAGTAGCCATTTTAGATCAGGCATCCATAAAGCACCGTGTGTTCATGAATTATGCATGAGAGGAAGACAGGCTTTATGGTAAATTACACATCTTGGTGCTGCTGTGAAGTCATCAGCCACCAATAGGGGGTTTCGCTGTGAGTCATGTTGTTACATGGTCTATGAGCAATAACAAAGAGGGGGTGTTTGTGTATGCTCTAGGTGTGTGTAGGTGATGTCATTATTATATCATATACTATAGAAAGAGAAGTTTTCCTGTATTTGTTAATAAAACTTATTCAGAGCTGCGTCTGAATTGTCAATTGCACAAGCCATGCTGGCATGCTATTTTTTTCCCAAGATGGTAAAGTCATGACCTGCCCTTACTAGCCTCTGATTGGCAAGTACTTGCCTTCATTGGTTGGGTGAGGAGTGAGATTTGTTAGGGTCAGAATAAGAATATCAGGGTAATCCAATCAGAAGCAGAGTGGGGCGGGTCACGCTTTTGCCTTCCAGCATGCTGGGTGCCATAAAACACAGCACATTTCATGGCACTCTGCATTTATTTGTGTTGTGAACTCTCACAGGAGCTAAGGACACCTACGCCTATGCTCAGTAGCTGCAAACTGATATGTTCGGTCACATTCAATGAGTGCACGTTCATGTACAGCACAAGATCTCAGGAACCTTTTGTCTGACAGAATCACTTATTTAAACACAATGATAATGATGATAATGGCAGATAGATGAATCTTCCAAGTTCAGAACTGAAGAAGCCTTTTGGATGAGAGGTGAAACATCCTCTAGAACCACAAGCAAGTACAGTTGCCTTTGGAAGCACTTAAAAGTAACATGACCTTAATGAATGACAATCTTCACAGACAGATAGATGAATGAAAAATATGTGGAGAAAATCAAACACTCCTGCTAATTTAGTGCTTAGTCATATAAGGCCACTGGAACAGCCACCAAAATATGATTTACATATTCTAACACACTGACGTGAGCATCCAACAGGTAAATCATACACTCCCATACACCACTTTATCTACAGTATCTTGCAATAAAAAAGAATTATAGGTCCTTTATCAACAAAGAGTTGCAAACAGTGTACACACTCAAAACCAGGATTATGTTAGGTTGTTTTGTTTTGTTGTGTTTTGTTTTGTTTTTTGCAAGGAAGCCACAACTGTGTGAAAGTGATGACTAGCTTAACGCAGTGGTTATAAAGGAGCATCAGATGACTAAGTGATGTGACGGTCATACCACATAGAGCGCGTTTCCCATGATCAGGCTCCAGTGATTTAACACACAGCGTGGAGAGCTCAGCTGAGTTCCGCTTTGATCAAAAATGCCCTATCATTTCAGCCTTTTCCTCTTCCACATGGCACTAATGATGGGCCAACACGCATGACAATCAGACAACAGGCTGTTTGTGACTTTCTTCAAAAGGGCTGGAAGAACTAAGAGAGGAGAGGATCAGCTTTTTTTTCAATAGGTTGGGGAGGAATTCCATTATCAAGACATGCATTTACAGTATGTGGTAATCTGATGTAGTAATAAAACCACTGCCTGAAGCTGTGCTGTGGTCCGGCAACCAGCTGTGTGGTTCAAGCAGGAACAAGTGAGCTCCCTGCTGGTGAGTGAACAGCACTGCTGTAGGGAAGGAAAAATAGAAACACGGGTAATAGAGAGGAAGCACATAACCTACTAACAATTGTAATGTGCATAGAGTAAGCTCCTTCTACACATGATTCTCATATTATCCAGGTTTCTGATCATCTGTGTTATATGTATGTAACTCCTTCAGATCCAGCCCTTTTCTGTCCACCAAGTCTTCCAAACTAAACAGTCAGATATACTGCTCATCATTGCCTTTCAGAAGAACCAACATTTTATTAGCGATTTATCCGTGTTTTCCAAAGCCTTCAGATGTGAACACTGAGAAATATTACGTGCAGCCACACATTGTTTTAAATTATAATTTACAAAGATACCAAATACATCATTGATATAAATATGAATTTTGGGGAAATTTGTTTAAAATGATGCCCACATTTTCATTTCCTTTGGTGCAGTTCTAGCTTCAACGCAGGATTGTAATAAACTAAGCCCAAATTGTATGAGCTTGTCATACAGTGTGGAATGAGATACATTTTTCCGAACTTAAAGTTAGGGAAACTGAGAAAAATAGCATGGAGTGAACCAGGGAAAATGGTGTTGGAGCTGTGAACGGAGAGTGAAATTGAAAATTAGGACAATGGCGTATCTGAAAGTAAAGAAAAGAGAAGTAGTTATTCAAGCGAATCCGGTCAGAAAGTGACCTAGCTTGTGGGGGGATGACAGCGGAGATGTGATTTTCATAGATCCACATGTGGTTGGAAGGTTTGTAGCAGAAAAACTTGGAGATGTGTGCTCAGTCAGGATTACAAGAAGTGGGATGGTTATCACTGAATGTGTATCAAAGCGTCAGAGACGTAGAGCCCTGAAGACTAGTGTATTTGGAGATTATACCTGGGTTACCTGCTTCTCATTTAAATCAGAAACAAGGAAGAAGAGATTAGTAAGTGGAATACCACTGTCGGTAGAGGTCAGTAGAATGATTTCAGCATATTGTAGGTGTGTGTGAAGCAAGGAGACTTTGATGAAAGGGAGAAAGAGGACAGTAAGTCAGTGTGTTTGACTTTCAAAGGGGAGTTACCAGAGGGAGTGTGTCTTGAGTATGTGTGTAAGGCCATATGAGAGGGCTCTTCTGAGGCATAAAACTGAACAGAAGAAGACCTGTGGAGAGCAGCTGTGTAGCATGCCACAAATTCTTCTTCAGAAGAAGAAAAAACCCCAGAATGGTAAGGGATGATTTGGTTTGGTTTAGATATGAAAATGTGGGCAACATTCACTTGACTGTGACTTCGATTCCTGTGACAGCAACTGTCATTTACTATGCTGTGCTAACTATTAGCTGCCTAGTCTTGCTTGATACTTGAAGTATTTCTTTTGAACCAGTCCTGGTGTCCTTCTGCTGCCCGGTTAGTTTAACCTAAACCTAGCGTAGCCAACCAGTTTGGCTTTTTCACCGCAGTCAACACTACCTCAATAACCAGTGTTACAATGCAGGTGATTGCTGTGCAGATAGGGTGTCTCTTCTATTCTAATGACATCCATGATTTACAGCAGCTTCTTTCTGTTCACCTACATTACATGTCACAGGCGCTCCACTTTGCTCTAGCAGCAGGCCAAATAGCAGGCTTGCTCACACTAGCTTGTCCCTCCCTGAACAAGCCACCAGTAGTGCGGCGTGGTCCACACTCACCCCTCCCAACTGTGAAACATTTTTCACACTTATGAGTAGAGGTGGGTCAAAAAAGTTGATTCACATAAGATTGACTGATTGACAAATGTAAAGAATCGATTTTCTTAAAGTTCGTCAATGATATTGATTATGAGAAATAGGCAGAGCTCAAGTACAAGGTAATTCATCTTCAAAAAAGTGGTTGCAAGCATGTTTTATTTGATAACTAAATAATAACCTTTGCAAAATGAACATGAAGTATATTGTTAACTTTCTAGGCTGTAACTCAGAGGCTAACTATAGCGGAGCAGAGCAGCACTTCCAAATGAGACTTGCTAACTAACACACACTGCAGCATTACTGCAACAACCAACAGCTTTGAAGAAAATTATTCAGTGCTCAGTCTCTGTTTCACCTTAAAGTCCCCACGCTCGCTCACATCTCGTACAACAATGGCTCTCTCTGGAGCTAGCAGTGCAGCAGAGAGGCTGCTCTCCACTGCTGGAGATGCATATGCATTTATAACACAGAGCAGAGCAGAGCTCACTTTGTTATGCACATACAGGCAGGAGACTGTACGATGCTTTCATATTAATTCATTAATTAAAGCTGTTAACTTTATAAGATGAACAGGCTGCAGATCATTTATCTTCATTCACCAGTAATGATTCACACTGTATTTCAGTGGACTAAGGACACCAGAAAATGGCTTGGCTTGCAGTATACTGGAACAAGAGACTGAAAGCAGTTCCCACTTTTCTCTTTATTGAATCTGGAATAGTTTTGAATCAAATTGGGTACCCAAGAATTGGAATTAATTCATGAGATCCTCAAAGATTCACACACCAACTTGCCAGCCCTAGTGTCACTCCCACTGACGCGGCTAAACAAACAAAACTCTAAGGTTAGGGGACTCTATTACCGTGCTATCTCCATCACTATTTCCATGCTTGTTTTCTTGTATTAGTATTACATCAATATTTATCAGTGTGAAATATGGAGTACCTCAGGGCTCTGTTCTTGGTGCTTTGCTTTTCTTTCTGGTGCTTTCTTTTTCTATATAATTCACCTCTTGGCCAAATTATACACAGTTATGCACTACATTTCCACTGGTACGCTGACAATACTCAGCTGTATATACCTGTAAAGGCAATTATAAGTAATAACATAATGAATTCTCGAATTATGAATTAGGAGGCCTGCTTGACTGTGGTGAAACTGGACTGAGGCGTTGGTCGTTGGCTCCACTCGACACAGAGACCACTTCGTTCAAGTAATAGTAACTTTAACAATTGTGTGATTTGTCAAAGTTTAGCAGCCATCTTGGTGTTGTTGGTGTTTGATGCTACCCCCGACTGCATTTTAATTCACTTACACAACATAACTAAAATGATGTCTTTCCTGCTTATCGTTCAAGCAGTTTAAAATGCTGCAGCTAGAATCTTAACTAAAAAGAAAATTTGATCATGTTACACCAATCTTTCACTTTTACTTCACTGGCTTTCCATGCATGTCAGATCAGACTTTAAGGTGCTTCTGATGACTTACAAAAGTGTAAATGGGCTTGCCCTTTCATACCTGTCTGACCTCATTATACTTTGTTTCTCATCCTGTGTATTATGCTATCAGAATACAGGGTTCCCCTCTGTCCCCAGAGTCAAAAGAAGTCCGCCGACTGCAGAGCCTTTTCCTGTCATGCCCCCTCCCTCTGAACTTCTCTGCTGACAATATGGCTCCCTTGATGCTTTAAAATCCAAAATTAAAACTAATTTCTTCACTTTTACTTGCACTTAGTGCTTATTATTTGATCAATCCAAACCTCACACTTGTTAACATGTTAGCATTATCCTTTTGGTGGGTAAACTAGTCTTTTCATCTCTTAACTCTAATACATATAGTCCATGTTGTCCTGCTGATGAGAAATCAAAGTGTAAACTTCTCTCTCTCTCTCTCTCCTCTCACTTCAAGTCCCACTTATCTGAATCAAGGTTCTGAGGACAGACGGTGTCATACGAGATACAGGTTGTATAGCCTTCTGAGGCTAATTGTGATTTGTTGACTTTGGGCTATATAGATAAAATTCAACTTTTCTTGACCTGACCGAAACTATATGACTACTACTAGATTCATATAGTGGCAGTTTGAGAACTTTCGATCACATCACACAAAATTGCATGACAGCAGATGGCATTTCTCATGGTATTGTAGATGTATAAAATTTCCATTATTATATTTTTTGAAGCACTTTTTTGTTTAGCTGCTCTGAAGCATTTGACCCAGAACATCTAAAAAAAAAAAAAAAAGAACACCTACTAAATGGAAAAGTGGTGAGATTTCCACAGTTCTCAAGGTCTAAAAAGAAGTAAACTTTGAACAAAACATGGGAAAAGGAAATGAAATTTGAACATTTACAGTTCCATACTATCTGCTGATGAGGGTCATATGATATAATCAAAACTACTGCATTGAAGATGCACAGGCTTTTCACTACAAGCAATATGTAGGTGAAAGGTAGTGTGCATACTTATCAAGACTGTATGGAAGGACTAGTGTGAAAAATAAGGATTTGGAAAAACAAATCAGTGTATCATATGTGGCTTGAAATATGAAAATATGAATATGAAATATGACAAGGAGGTTTGTCAAGATGACACTATAAGTGAGAAATATACATAGATAGATTTAAAAAAAATCCAGTCTAATCAACACCTTTGAGCAGCCGCAGATGCGACAAACACTTTTATCCCATGTGAGCCTGGGTCCCAGTATATCAATTCTGGACCCCTTGCATGGCACAAGATAGCTCAGTTTCTATGGTAACACTGCACAAGCCCTCCTCCGCCCCCCTATCACTACAGTGCTACAAAGCGATGCAGGAAGTGCAGTGATGGAGGATGCTGTGTGCTAGTCTCCAGCGTGGCACATTAACCTACTTCCCCACCAACCGAGGAAATAACCCGGATGCAGAATGGGAAAAGAGGAGGAAGAAAAAGGATGGATGGAGCAGAGGAAGCAGAGGAGAAGGGTGGAAAGGGAGATGATGGGGAGGCAGAAAAAAAAGGATGGAGGGATGGTGCAGATGCAGAGGGGATGCAAAGGAGGGGAAAAAATGAGCAAGGGAGAAAAGTGACAAGGACAGGAAAAAAGAGCAAACAATAGATGGAGGGAGAGAGCAAAAAAGGTGGAGAAAAGCTGATACAGCACAGAAAACAGAAGTAGCTAATACTCATGGAACATGGTAAATATGTAGTGTATTGGTCTTGTAAATAAGAGATGGGATTCCTGGGTGCTAATGAGATTGCTAGTTATTTCCAAGCATAGACTGACACATAATTACTCTAATGATAGTAGTACAAGCCCTAATCATATGAAAGGCACTGTATGTGCAGGATTTTTACTGTAATTGTATTCTAGTAAACCATACAAAATAAAACAAGATCCTGGTTTCAGCAAATACTCAATCAGATGAATCAAACCTCAACCTGAATCTCATGAACAATTAATGTATGCTGCAGAATAGAGAAATACTGGATATCCTAAACAATGACATGACCTCAGTTAAATATCTTTATGCTGATGACCCCAGAAAAACCAATAGTGGTCAAGCTCAATGACTCCCCTGTTGTATCCTGACGACATAGTTTCTCTTCTGCCCATGTGCAGAGCATCCCTCTGCATCCATCTGCACTCAGTGGTCCTGATGAGAGGATGGAAATTCCCTGCCTCTCTTTCATCTGCTCTGCTTCTCGTCACATTTTCAACTGATTCAAGCATTTCAAGAAGAAGATACAACCTTATAACACATCTTCCACCACACACTACAACGAACAAAAGGGAGATACTCCAAAAGAAGACGCGTCTATCGTATCCCAGAGGAGATCCTCATGAAAAGAAAAGCTCTTCTCATTCTATCCATCTGAAAGTGTGAAATATGAAGAGGAAGATGAGGAAAAAAAGGAGACGAATGTGACAACTTACCGACATGAGTGATGACACACTGCACCCTCTGTAGAAGCTCCTGGACCGACATCTCGTCTTCTCTCAGCCAGCACAGCATCTCAGGGTGTAGGTCGTATCCACTCTCCTCCCCTTCTCTCTCACAGCTCTCCCTCTCTCTCTCTCTCCACTGCCACGCCTCCTCTCGTCACCCTTCCTTCCACAACAATCTCCCGTTCTTTTCCTCCGTGATCCAATTTTCTCCTCTGAGGTTGTTTTCTCCTCTGTTCTCTCTGCTGCTTCTTGTGTCTAGTTCCTTAATTTTTCTTCTGTCGAGGCTCCTCTCTCCTTCATCACAGCTGCTCAAAATCCAAACAATCACAGAGCCTGAGGATGACAACGATGATGCCACTCCCAGCCAGTCAGCAAAATAGTAAGCCTGGGAATAAAATAGTCAGGCTTTTAGCTGGACACATGTGAAATGACAAAGACAGCCAGTCAGGGAATAAAGCAGCTCACTCAGCCAATCAGTGAATAAAATAAGCAGTCACCCTGTGTTTAGTGAACAAAATAGCAAGTTAATTTGTCCACCATTCAACCAGACAATAAATACCACAGACAATCAGTCAGTGAACAAAAGAGACAGTTTGTCAGCCTGTCAGTCAGCAGACTAGGTAGTTAGTGAAAAAGCGGCAAGAAGATCATAACAGAAAAAAGCCAGTTTGTCTGTAAATCTATAAGCTATATAACAAAACATCGGTTTTTCAGTCCTCTTCAACACGCGGCCAAACAGATTCACAAAGTAAGAATAAGCCTCCAAGTTAAAAAAGAAAATGACATTCCAAAAAATTCCAAACCTAAAAAAAAGAAAGGATGCTCCTATGGTAGTGAGGAAAAAGGGAAAATTTGAGAATGTACATTTTTTTGTGAGTCCACTGAAGACACTCTTCAGGTTCTGGGTAGGAAAGCACTGCTGCTGCTGCTGCTGCTGCTGCTGCTTTGATGATGCTCTGTTTGCTCTAATAAAGAAGCTGAGTCACAAAGAGAGAAAACGAATCAGAGGACTGTTATACCTGCCTCCAGGGCGGAGAGAAAGACACAGAAACACAGGGGAGGGTGGATGGATGGGGTGGGGGTTAATAGATCTAAGAGAGAAATCCTGGTGCCTGGAGCTCAGCTGCTCATGGACTGGAGCGAGTGGAACATTGACTGATCTTCAAACTGAAATATTCCCTGACTTTCATTGAATTTAACCTTAATCAACATTGAAGGCTTTTTTTTAGTGACTAAATATATCTGTACTAAGAATCTCTGATTTCACCATCATTATCTCTGGAGAGCTCAAACAAAACAAATCAATAGCCTCCACCCATCATTCGTCATTCATGCTTGGCCTGTCTGAGTTCATTCAGTGCTACCAGAGGCCACTCTGCCGATCCCGTTCCACGTTTTGATTGAAGCAAACAATGGCAGGCAGGGACATTAGCATCTCTCCACGAGCCCATGGCTCCTGGGACAGTGGAGATTGCCTGGGAGACGACCATTAGGCAGAGACGTCTGCACTCAGCCTCACCCTGCCAGCCAATTACAGGCCCTACTGAAGGCTTTCAATGACAGAGGCAGCAGCTGGCAGACAAAGCAGAGCATAATCCCGGGAAATGTATGCGCTGTCCAGTAGGCTTATAGTGGATTTATTTTTGGGAAATTACAAATTCATAAATAGCGGGCAAAAATGCGAATGTTTCTTTTTCAGTATTAGCATACAATTCAAAAGTCTGGAATATAACAAATATGTTTTAACAAAGTAGCGTAATATGAGAAGAGAAACATTTAGAGAAGGTAAGACAGGAGAGGAGGAAACAAGAAAAGAGAGGAGAAAACGAGATGGGAGGGCAAAAAAAGAAGCGAACAGGATGGGAGGAGACGTGAGCGAGGCGAGGGAGAAGGGGAAGGACCACCTCCAGCATCCGCAGAATCTGATTGGAAGACACGAAATGTCGTCACCGGAAGTTGTTTTCTCTGCCAGAGCGGGAAGATACTGCTGCTTTTCCTCATGTCAGCAGCGGGACTCTGCTGGACGCTGAGACAAAAGTTATCAAAAGAAATATCTCTGTTAGTTTTTGGCACGCAGGAACTACGTCTGTGGGATATTTAGGTTCGTCTTAACAGCGTTCGTACATAAAGTAAGCGCGATGCGTCCATCTGCAGAAGCAGCAGCTAACAGTTGGCTAACGTTAATTCTGTTAGCTGATAGTAAACAGGCCAGCACTGCCTGCTGAAAATGGCTAATTGTTGTTTTCTGTTAGCAAGTTATTATGCTATATAACGGCAGCTATAGTTTATTCCATTGCAGCTATGTCAATAACTGTCATTTTAATGCTAAATTACGACATTATAGCATATAACTTAACAGCATTGATTCTCATTGTTGAGGGAAGCTAGTAGCCCAGTGACTGCCAAACTTCGATCAGAAACGGAGCTTTTATCTAACTTAAGATGGCTAAGTGATACACCAATGAGAAAGTGATCTATAAACTTCTCTGAACTCAGTTTTTTCCAGCTTACTGTTCGGTATCAACCACTAACGTTACTGTCTGAATAACGAGCTAGGAAATTGGTTGCAGATGTTGTGTGTTGTAGGAAACAAACTGATGGTATTATTTAGAATGATCAAATTGTTGTATGGAGTTTGCCACTGAAGCATGCTAGGTCTCATGTTGGCATCATATGTACTGTGTGGTGTTGTCATATTTGACACTTTGTCTGTATTCTCAACTTCTCATGTTGGTTAAATCACAGACAAATGAGGTCATTAACAGGAGTCTGAACCTCCTGAGTGCACCAGGGACATTTTTTGGTCCCGAGTGGTCCAGTTGTTTGACCCATGTGATAAACCATCCAATATTATAGACATAGTGTTCTAATATTCAAGGGAAGCTTTTTGCTGCAACTTTGTAATATGTGTCTAATGTGTGTAAATGTTTCTGCATCTTTAGGTTTGGTTATCCCTGTGTGTGCCTGCTTTCACCAAAGTCAGGAGGCGTCATGCAGGCCTTTTTGAAAGGAGCGACTGTTCAGACAACCAGACCTCAGAAAGACAAGGCAGCAGCAGGGCCCAGTACGGAGAAGAAAGCCAAGGCCATTCCTTGGGTAGAAAAATAGTAAGTGTGATCCACAAAGCCTGTAATGTTCAGTGTGCTGTTGTGTTGGTTCATGTTTTGGCACTCTGGTCATAGCTGGTGGTGGTGTTGAGCTGGACTGCATTGTACTGAGAGGTGTTTTCAGTTTTCTGTCCACTCGTGTGTAACATTTCCAACAATGTCACCAAAAACTGAACATTATGAGCGTCCTAATGATAGATGTTCAGTGAGTATCTTTGTATTGCATTATGTGGAATCGTACCGGTGAGCCCAATAAAGTGTACATAATCTGTGCTGATAATGATTACCTTTGTAAGGCTATTTCAAATGTGTAATTGATTAGTGCTTTAACATGTTAAATAAATATTAACAGGCTTTATTTTTGCAGCAGGCCGAAGTGTGTGGATGAGGTGGCCTTTCAGGAGGAGGTGGTATCAGTGCTGAAGAAGTCTCTGCAAGGAGCAGATGTAAGTATCAGGCTCTTCCGAAGTCATTATTTTACAGTCAGCCCTGTGTCCCAGGAGTATCACCCAAAAGAAAGATGTTGTTTATAGAGCAGGAATGACCTGTTCTGACACTTCCAATAACCCTGTAGCTGCAGGCATGAATGACAGCAAAACTAATTGCAGCTTATAGATGATCAGAGTGGGCAGCACATACATCTTAATGAACTTTGTTTTATTTTCTGAGGAATTCCTGCTTTAAAATGTAAAGTTTGTTCACCCAAGTTACACAAAAGCCATCCAGATGTTTTCAACATTGTGTGGTTCTGAAATGTCAGTAGCCAGGAAGTTGTTCCAGCAATAATAAATAGCAAAATAATTTTGGGCATTGTTTCCTCTGTAGACAATAGATTTAACATGTGGTCGTTTGTTTATTTTTTCAGAGTTGCCTGTCTACTTTTCTTTGTGCTTTTCTTTCGAGAAAAAGTGTTCTTCATAATAATATCGCAGTAAAGCAGAAATATTGCAACAATATAAAGGCAGTTGATGAATAAAAGAAATTAAATTAGTACTCACAAAAGCAGTGCAGAGACAAACATCAGCTAAATCATGCAGTCTCTCTGTGTTGTCTGAACAAAGCAAGGAATCCATCGTCTCATTGGTTGTTATGCCACTGTGTGCGGCGACGGGTTGTCTCTGTCTGTCCCGTTCTCAGGAATTTCTTCAAATTCAGCACAAATGTTCACTTGGACTCCAGGCTGAACTAATCACATTTTGGTGGTCAAAGGTCAAGGTCACTGTCACCTCAGCTGGTGACTTGACACCAAGGCAAAAACTCTAGTTGTGTTTTGATTGCAGCTTCCCAACCTGCTGTTCTATGGCCCTCCTGGAACAGGAAAAACCTCCACCATCTTAGCTGCTGCCAGAGAACTTTATGGGTGAGTGAATGTTGATGTTGGTTGGGTCAGAAGCAGAGGTTTTTGTCGTATACCTTTTTTTTTTTTTTGTTAATAATTGATCTGTCACCTGTTTTCTGTTCATGGCTTGTCCTCTTGTATCCTGTCCTCCGCTGCTGTCCCCCCTCCAGTCCAGAGCTGTACCGACAGAGGGTTCTGGAGCTCAACGCTTCTGATGAGCGAGGCATCCAGGTCATCAGAGAGAAGGTCAAGACCTTTGCTCAGCTCACC
Source organism: Chaetodon trifasciatus (assembly GCA_037975065.1). NCBI lineage: Eukaryota > Metazoa > Chordata > Actinopteri > Chaetodontiformes > Chaetodontidae > Chaetodon > Chaetodon trifasciatus. Next base: position 3,026,956 of record JBBMOE010000026.1, on the reverse strand, counting down.
GTGGCTGGAACTCGCCAAGAGTGAGTCAGCACTGAGTGCGTCACATGTATGCTGAATGTAGTGAATAGTTCAAGATGCGTCTGTCAGTCAGTACATTCCAAACTGTTGCGAAAGCTCACTGTCTCTGTGTCTGGCTGTGTTTGTAGCGGGAAGTCATGTCCTCCTTTCAAGATCATCATCCTGGATGAGGCGGACTCCATGACTGCTCCGGCTCAGGCTGCTCTCAGGCGGACCATGGAGAAGGAGTCCCGCACCACCCGCTTCTGCCTCATCTGTAACTACATCAGCAGGTCAGCTGACTTACCACAGTCATCAACACTTAAACACACACTGTGTGTGACGGATGCTGACCCTGCTGTTTGTCTGTGCCCCCTTTAGGATCATTGAGCCTCTGACCTCCAGATGCTCCAAGTTTCGATTCAAACCTTTAGCCAATCAAATCCAACAAGAGCGCCTGCTGGAGATCTGTGAGAAGGAGAAACTCAAGTACACCACAGAGGTAAGAGAGAAAGAGGATGATTAGAAAGTGTCGCTAGAGTTTATACCTGGAAGAAATGTTTAAGATGTCTGGCGTGCCTGTAGTTTGGTTCATTTGGTCCAAATTCACGATGTCAGTCCCGGTTAATTTTGTGTTCGATAGCCCGACAACCTTTAACTGATAACTAACTGGTTAAATTGGCACTGAGGAGCACGCTGGACTGGATGTCTCCGTTCAGTTGTGTCCTGGAAGATTTCAGTGTCCCGGACAAGTGAGAGAAATTCTGGTCAAATATGATGTGTGGTCATGCACCCTGTTTCCTGTGTTTTTCTGTGCCTAATGGAGACAGCAGTTTTTGAAACTGGTCCAGTATTGAGCGACAGCGCTGCAGCCATGAAATGGGTTGCACTGTAATCCCTCCGGGCTTTTGTGCATGTCAGTGTTCATCCACTAAAAGTTTTTGATTTGACGCGTTGTTATTCTAAGAGTCTGACAGCATTATGGAAAGAATCCCCACAGACATACTTTTGTTAAAGAGTGAGATCCTTTTTGTTTATCCAGAGACAGCTGTTACAAGATGCCAAACAGTCATTTTATCATTGTAAAACATACTTTATTCAATCTCAACAGACACAAAATAAAACTCACCAAACAATCATCCTTACACTGTTCCAGCAGTGAGCACCAAGTCCGCTTTGGTTGAAATACACTCTTAATTCACCAATCAGGAGAGGAGTGAGAGAGGGGATGGACATCAGAGAAGCAGTTGGGGAAAACAGAGTGGAGAACCAGAATATTTTGACATCTAACGTTAACAGACACCCTGCTTCTAGTCAGCATGGATGACAGGGATTTGTGATGAAGCTTTCATTTGTGAGAACTGTCCAGCAGTCGATGGTCAGTCAGAGATTGAGTGGGAATGAAAGAGCGGCCGTTCTCTCTAAAATGCTTCAAATGATATGTTTTAATGGCCATCCTGCCTGGTTCTGTTCATTTGATCTTTTAGTCCAATGAAGCAGTGTTGGGGAGTGCTGACAGCACCTGGCCAACACACAATGCATTTCAGCCATGTTGTTCAACACTTGGAAGACTGTCTAATGGAACAGATTGCAGCTGTTAAGGTCAGGGTGTGATGACTGTTTGTGTTCATCTAGAGTATAGCAGCTTTGGTGAGGGTGTCTGACGGGGACCTGCGGAAAGCCATCACCTTCCTGCAGAGCGCTGCACGCCTCAGCGTGGACAAGCAGATCACAGAGCAAGCCATCACTGAAATAGCCGGGGTGAGACGTACTTCTGTGTCATGGAGGAGAAACGTTGTTAAAACGCCCTGAAAGCTAGTTTTACTGTATTCCAGCCGTGTCACTCTGTTGTTGTGCTCCCTTATAGGTCGTCCCTCCCAAGATGATTGACAACTTGCTCCAGATCTGCTTTAAAGGAACATTTGAGAAACTGGAGGTTGCAGTCAAGGTAGGTGTTCTGACATGTCGCTTCTTTGTGTGACATGCGCTAGTTTATTATTATGATATTTCAGACTGAAAGTTTCATGTCAGTAATTAACGATGAAAGGCAAAGAACACATTTTCCCTGACGTAGACATGCAGTGAATGTGTGTTGCACTGGCTTCCCTCACTCCACGTAATGTCACATTCTCACACACCGAATGTGTCCTCTGTCAGAACATGGTGGATGAAGGCTATGCAGCCACACAGATCCTGAGTCAGCTCCATGAGTCGATCATCGAGCAGGACCTGAGTGACAAGCAGAAGTCAGCCATCACAGAGAAGATGGCGGTAAGAGATTCTGATGGAGCGCCAGGGTTCCTGGAAAGAGTTCTGGCTCCTGTTTTAAACCAATGTTGTAACAGTCATGAGTGCAGTGATGACACATTATTACACTTTTCTTAAATATGATTATCCAGCTTGAGGAGCAGAAGCATAAGTTTTTTCAGACTGTCAATAGACAAAGACACAGCTGCAATGATGGATGGATGGATCAGGTTTTACGCTCACTTCACATGAAGTGATCAGAGCAGTGTGTTTCAGTATCAGCAACAGATCAGATCTTCGGCGTTTTTGCATGGTGGGAAATGTAGAGGCGAATGGGTAATCAATTCTTTTCTCGAATGTGGATGTGTGAAGAAGAGTCCTTTTAACATTGAGTACCTGCAGATACAAAATCTAATCTGTTACCTCGATTTACCTTCATGTTGACCAAACGGTCTGTCATGTTGAAACAATAAGGTGGAGTGACTAAATTTGGAGCATTTTACATTTTTGATTCAAATATGAGAAGTCCTGGTTCCAAACCATTAAGTCAATCAGGTTAAATTAGAGATGTGAATGGAAGTCTTATTGGGAGAATGTGACTCCTGAAATGGATGTCTGTTGAACTCTGCTGGAGTTGTTGGTGTTTGTCAGTGGTGTTCCATCGTGATTTTCACCTCACAAACCGCTGTAACATCAGCCCATGTTTGACTTTTGTTTTTCCTAACGACTGTTTATATGATTAGATTCACATATGATTCACTGACAAGCCTTCAAAAGCAACTGGAAGACACAAGTGGAATGAAGAGTTTAAACAGATATGTTTGACAGATTATCAATAAATTGCTGTGTGGCTTTTAATATGGAGGCAGATATGATGTGTTTTATATCGATGTCATTCCACAAGACTGCATTTCTTTCAGACTTTGTCTTTACTATTCCATACATGGTAAGAAATATGTGTGAATATTTAAGTGATTAAACATAAAGCAATACAACAGTCTGCAATTAAACATCAGGTGCCCTGTCGTGACAGTGGATTTCTATGGATTTCTTTCTATTCATTTCACTGATTGTGTTTATTATGCCATAATACACTTTGACAGGTCATGTTGAAGTTAATGTCCTTCTTAAAACGGTTTGTGCTTGTGTTTCCTCTCTGCTTCAGGTTGTGAGTAAGTGCCTGTCAGACGGTGCAGATGAGTACCTGCAGATGCTGAGTCTGTGTTCAGTCATCATGCAGCAGGCCTCCCAGAACAACTAAAGCACCAGGAAGCAGCATCTGCTCCGTAGGAGGGGTACGTCAGCTGCTTCCTGACACATCAGCCCTTCACTCACATACAGCAGTGTGTTCAGACTTAGTTTGAGACGACCGGTGGATACCAGATGATGGTGGTGTTGTTTACTGTCAGAGACCAGAGCTGTTGCGTTTCTTGCTGTGAAGATGCGCTCAAAATCACTTCCTGTCAAATCAGCCATCAGGTGTCTCTTTGTTCCCTTTCATTCCTGTAACTAATCTTTGTGCACTTTTTGCAGTTTGGAACATAATAAATAGTTTTTTGTATGTTTTCAGTGTCATTTCCTTGAAATCATTGCTCATGATTAGAAAAGACTTACAAATGATGTATGACAGTGTAATTATTTTATGGTGTTCACAGGTGCATTGTTCAGGCCACAGACAGACGTAATGCTCACTGCTGACTTGCATATTAAATGTCAGGGAAAAGTAAACTAAGGGGAAAACTGACTCCATGTAACTCACTTGATTGCCACTGTCCTCCAGGTGTGCTTCCTCCTGGCTTGTCAGGATAATTGACCAAACATTTTAATAAGACAGCAGCTACTTTATGGGAGACAGGATTCCAATCAGGATAAAAAATCGACCACTAATATTACAAACACCTTTCAATATAATGCCCTCCAGTGCAACACCACCACCCTCTATCACCTCAAAAAAAAACTTCACGATAGCTGAATTCATGGCAGAGCTTGCATTACATCATACAGGTGTACCTAAAAAAGTGGCCAGTGAGTGCATACACTAAAGATGAGATAATGGCCCGAGTTGAGATGTTTGTGACGTAGGCAGGTGTGAGTCTGTTGGAATGTGGCCTTCTGTGGAGCCGTATCCCATGGTACCCTGAGCCACCACATTAGATATTTTTAACGTAATATATAAGTAAAATGGTCAGAAACAGTAATCTTATCCTTGTTTCCATGCTCATCTACAAGTATATTTTTTTCCATAAAGTATATGTTTCATCTCTGGGCTGTGCACGGCGCCTTCCGGGTGTGAGTACAGACTTAGTGATTTTCAGTTTTGGTTTCCTGTATGCTGCCGTATGGAATAAGCACTCTGGGTGTATGGACTCTTTAAAGGTGATTTTTTTGCTCTCTTGCTCTACATCATCCATTATTCCACCCTCTGCTCTCCTACCAGCCTGCCAACAGAACACAAAAGACACGAGGGTCACTTTTTGTGACTCGTGAGTCATTGGCAGGGTAGAAAACAGCGCCCTCTACTGTGCCTGCTCAGTGCCCTGCACTAACACGCTGCAAGTCAAAACTACACTGGTTGTTTGCCTCCACCAAGCAGTCAAGTTGCAGTTTTACATTCATGTCTGTCCAGAATCATGATATATATGTAATGAACACTTTGAAGGAATTTTATAAAAGGTATTGAGTGTAATTTTGGTGAAAAAGAAGTTATCACTATACTGACGAGTATGATTCCAGTGAATCATTTCCAGTGAGAAACATGCTGTCTTCACTTGGAGACTATTTTTCCAGAGGAGTACAGAGGACTGATAGAGAGCTTCATCACATGGTGCAACGACGATCATCTGAAGCTCAATATCAGCAGGAGCAATGAGTTTGTGGTTGACTACAATGCTTCAAATATGGATGCTGCTGCAAAGAAGATGCAAATTCTAAAACATGGATGTTCACACATCTTCAACCTGACAGCACAGAAGATCTTTACAATCAGCACAGTTTGAAGGTGGTCAGGTGGTCTTCCTCAGGCAAAGGTAAAGAAGTGAACATACACCTGTATTTATCTGAGATTAAATGACAAATCATATATTTATATGTATATATATATAAACATATACTGTGTATTTGCTCATTGTCTCCTATATGATATTGTGATTTGACAAATTCATTAACAAATAGAGTGCATGTGCATAATAGACTGTGTCCATATGTCTATTTGATGTGTTTAAGATGTTCCCATCAGAGACAGCCTCAGATCAGGTGTGAGCCCCCCCATCAAGGTCTCTCCAATCACACACAGAGACAACAAGATTAGTGGCTAAATCAGTCTTTTATCTTCCTGAAAATGTCTCGTTGAGGCTAATTTAGAGATAATGCTGTGATGTGTCGTCATTAGTGGCCTTTTAATTACAGGTGTGTTCACTTTGACCTGATCGAGACCATCCGTGATTGAAACATGAAATCAGTCATGTCCACATGAAATGAAAATACAGAAGTTTAGCTTTTATCTTTGTGTGCATAGTTTGGTGTCTGGTTTCTGTCTCCATCAGGAGGCACAAATGAGCATGACCTGTTCAGCGCACACTGCTTTGCACCATTAGCTTGAATATTTACATCACAGCAGTTCTGAAGCATGATATTCTGTGTATGCATATCATAAATCTCTTATTAGTATTCACACAACAGATGCACTTACTGCTCTCTGTCAGCTCAGCATCAGCACAGTTCTCTGATCTGATGACTTCAGACCAGCGTTCACAACCAGAGACGGCTGCACTGTGCGCTGTTAATTCGTCTGTAAATATTAGCTGCTTGCACTATTTGAAAGCCACACTCCTGCTGTAGCTTCAGCCATTATGATGCTTTGAACAGAGTCAAGTGGAGGCATACCATCAGACCTGAGAGCAGCTGACCTCTGCCTCTTAATGGAATGTATGCGCGTGAATGCGTAGAATGATAAATAGAAATAAAATGAATGAATTAATGTGTCCAAATGTAAAGGTGTAAAAAGAGTGACTTTTCCATGAAAATCCACTCAAGTAAGAGCAAAACATACGCTGCTTTAAAACTACTCTGACAAGTTTGCCACAGTTGACTCAAAAAATTAACTCCAGGGCATGTAAGAGAGTAAATGTGACTCATTACTATGCACCTGATGGTCAAAGTGAGAAGGAGTGTTTGCTATGAAGAAGGTCACAGATTTGGCCAATGGTCCTGCCAATCAAAATTGACCAAGGAAAATGAAGCAGCTGGTCATAAAGTCTTAATACAATTTTTTTAAATATATAAAACATTTCCTCTATAAAGTGCTAGAGAACTCTGAGAGATAGATTTATTAAAGATTTTAGACAAACATGTAATTTAACCTTTAGAAAGTGATGAAAAGACCCTGCCAAAATTGATGGTATAACTTGAGACATTGATGCCGTCATGTTAGAGGAATGGATTACCTGAACACGAAGTCAATGAATTGCATTTATATAGTTCTGTTTTCATCTTACCGACCACTCAGAACTACCATGCAAGGCTCCACCTGCTCATCAGGACTGATGACATCCACACACACTCACACACCAGAGGCACTGAGAGCTGTTTGGTGTTCAGTGTCGTGCCGAAGAACGACTGGAGGAGCCAGGGATGGAACCACAAACCTCTGGATTAGTGGATGACTGCTCTACCTCCTGAACCACAGCAGCCAGTTCATCCGCTCCGTCTTCCCGTAGGACTGTGGGTGGAACCCAGAGCAGAGACTTACAGTGGCTCCTTGGAGACCGCAAAACTCTTCCCAGAAACAAGAAGTGAATTGGGGTCAGAGACAGTCTCTGGGGAGGGTTAAGACGTGTTATAGCACGTTCAGCATTCTCTTTGGCAGTGTGTGTCTTGGACAAAGAAATGAAAAGACATTCAGGCAAATGTGAGACGTAGGCAGAAGAGGAACAGAAACACAAAGGAGCCTGCAGGGGGTTCTGGTGTTGAGAGCTGACATGCCAGGCAGCAACAAACTCCTGGGTGTCCCATTGGACAACCCCTGGGAGCAAGATTTTCAGAATGTGATGGCTTTACCTTAAATTCAATTCCACAGGTAACTACTCAGGTGAAGCAAGGAGTGGGGAGGCTGTCCACAGGGTCTGCAGCCTTGTCCTCTTCCTGGAACTAGTCAGTCAGAGTGAGAGAGTTTTGCATTCTTGGAGACTGAGCAGTAGCAAAGAGTTACGCTGAATCCTTTAAAAAAACACAAGGCCTGGCCTGGCCTGGCCTGGCCTGGCAGGAGTTCAGATATTTTGGCTTTGCAGATATATTCCAGGATCTTGTGGTCTGTCCAGACCACACTTTCAGCCTACTGAGTGTTTGAGGCTTTATGCTGCATCAACAGAGAGACAAAGAAAATATTTCTGATTTTTTCTACTGTGAAGCGTAGCATAGATCAGGATATCCCGACAACAAGATAGCCAGTAACAGCGCATTGATTATTGGCTGTAACAGCAAAAACAACAATGATAATAATAATAATAACAAAAACAACAACAATAACAACAACAACGACGACGACAACAACAATAATAATCATCATCATCATCATCATCATCATGTTTTAATTCAGTTTGACTTCTCGATTGTGAAGTTTCACCGGCAAATCATTTATTTGTTTATTTATTTAATGTTTATTTAACAGGTACGATACATACAAAATTGCCACAGGAAATGGGAGAATGTGATGTACATAAGACGTCTAGCTTCAGCTAATTTGCAGTCTTTGTCCCTGGTCAGGCCTTAAAATAGAATAAAATATACAGAATACAATACAAATGCAATAATACAAATACAGTGAGTAATACAGTGGATACAGTGAATAAACTGTAGAATCAAAACTGAACTCTTCAGTCTTTCGTTTTCAATTGTAAGCTTGCGAACGGGCTCAAAAAAAAAAAAAAAAAGGCGCTACTGGAAGACTCGCCGCCGCACCGCGCGCTCACAGGTTTCCATGGCGACGCGGGGGAGGGGTGGCGTTACACCCACCGGAAACAGTCTCTGCAGTGCCAGCAGAAAATGAAAAGGGGGCAGACCTGACATCTCTATTGAGTTTATTTTTCATATATCATTCTGCACCTATGTGTGTGTTGAATGCCACAGTCGTGCGGCAGCAGCGTGGAGACTCCCGGTGGCATGACTGGACTCCTGTGCGCGCGGTCTGAGGAAGTAGCGCACCGACTGTTTTGGAAACATCGCACCGGCTGAGAGTAGACTGTGTGGGAGAAGGCAGAGCGGTCCTGCCCCCTTCAATGACCAACCATCAGTGCTAGCGATAAAAGTCTCGCTGGCGACCCCGCAACCATGGAAGGCTACCATGAGTATCCTTAAGTCGTATTGTTGCTGAGCGCTTGGCCCGTAGTGTAAAGGTTTCAATATGCCTGACCGGTGGTCCTCCATGAGGCTCTCAGTTGCCTGATATTAACGTTACAGGCCTGCTTTTTCCATCTGGAAATTTCTTGGCAGGGGAAAGCAGGCCAGCTAGCACCGCTAACGTTAGCGCTAGCCTTTTCCGCGCTGCACCTCTTGGCTTTGACGGTGCAGATTTTTCCATGACCTCACCATTGACACCGTTGTCTATCAATTCGAGGACATTTTAACTCCAAAAAGTATTTTATGGGATTCATATCGGCGAAAGAGAAGCGGGCCTAAGCCAAAATGGTGAACTGGAGGCGGCTGCTGAGAATGTCCAACCGATCGTTTCTGGCCTTCATATTCTTCTTCTCCATGTCCACCACCTGTCTCTACTTCATTTATGTGGCTCCTGGAATAGGTTAGTTAACAGAGATTTACACTAAACGCCTTTCAAGGTAACAGTTAATGTGCTTTTGTTTGGATTATCCTCTGCAGCAACAAGCTCCGGCGGCTGTCAGAGCGCTTGCTAACGCTAAAACAGTTAGCTAACAGGCTAATTAGCCCATAGAAAAAGGTCCACCCCAAGCATGATGCCCATCCACCCCTGCGATGTGAAAGAGCAAATACGTTTCGCTGTAGCAAATGGGTTGAAATATTACAGAAATATTGTCAATTTATGTTGGAATTATGGACGGCACAGCAGACTTGTGAATGAATGAACGATCACTGCTCAGGTTAATTTCAGGGTACCACACAGTAACACAGGCATGTTGAGCAGTCCATGACGCGGTCCATGCTTGTACTAGAGAGGGGGCCAAAGTGTAGCAGTACTCACCATTTCCAAATGTGTCCCCTTCCTTTAAATGTCCTGTTAAATTTAGTCACTGTGTACCCTAGAGTTTTGTCTTATTAGTGAAAAAGTGACTGTCACGATATTATGATAATTATTGGATACTGAACTGTGGTCAGATTGTCTCAGTGTGTGTTATGTCACAATATACAGTACATTTATGTACATAAAGTCCATAATCTGACATATATGATACCATCAGCCATGATGTCTGAGCAGTCAAATGTGTGTCCTGTCAGCTGGAGCTGCTGCAAAATATTGTGAATAACCTTTCTGTGAGCGGAGATATTTACATCCTGTTTGGAATGAATGCAGATGCTACACTGATACTTGGTGGGCCGGCCAGGTTTCAAATGAATGTAACGCTTTTGTCGATTCAATGTTTTACGGGATCATTTCTGTGGTAATCACATGCTGGTGGGAAGTGGTTGTGTGTGAACGGGAATTCTCTCTCATAGTGCAGGCTTTTACTGGCAGTCAGTGATAGTCATGCTTGACGGGAGAGTCAGTTCTGGGAAATTCATTAAAGATTCTTGATGGCCTGAGGTCTCACAGCATGATCATACATGTAAAGAGATAAGATGATCGAGAAAAGAGGGTTTTGTGTTCTAGACTGGCTTTGTTTGTTGGTGAGGGTTATTGTGTTTTTGCTTGGCTTGTTGTACTGAACTGTATTATAGGAAGTGTCAAATGCTTTTCTCCTTTGTGTATGAAGGGGATTTATCCAGTATTGTACTGGTGTTTACCACCAACAGTGGAAGCAGAAAAACACATCTATCCTACCGTAGCAAACTGCTCCTGATAGCTGTGCGATCAGTGCATGAGTGTGCGTGTAAATGGTCATCGCTCCTGATTAGCAGGTGGCACCACCTGCCGCCATGGTACACATGTGTGGGTGAATGGGTGAATCCTGGTTTGAGTTGGAAAGTACGTTGAGTATCACAGGTGATACACATCAGGCCTGGAGTTAAGTCATTTTTAGGGCAAGGTTACTTTGGCCTCTGACAAATACAAAGTTAATTTAATCAAAACCAATGGTGCAATAACAAGTGATAATTACATAGAATGAAGAAATGGTGAATGGACTGTATTTATATAGTTTGTCCCTCAAAATGCTGTCTGATTGTTATTTTTATATTTGAATAATGAAATCAACTGTATATATGGGTTAAGAGTGATCAAGATTAATCTGAACAAGTTTCAACACTCATGCAGCCATTAGCGTTTGAGGGCCACATCATAAGAGTGTCATAGAAATGACTGAAAACACTTTTTTACATGTTAAACATTAAACACACTGATGAGAAGCTTCTCAAGGTGAGATAAATCATCTCCTCTAGTCACTAGATACACTGCTGACACAGCAGCTGACAGAAAGAGGAGTTCATGTAATGCAGAGAAATATACGTTTTTTCTGCGTAAATAATTGTTCATTTTATAAAAGGAAGAACATCAAGAATGCTGAGCTTTCAAGTTTCATTCTGAGGCATTAATAACACCATCAAGAACATCATGTTTAGGACAGCAGTTAAAAAAGGCACACAGAGCAACCACTTCCCGCATGCTGCTGTTAGAAACTCATCAGTAATCGATACTAACATACATTATTAGACTGTAAACCATTAATCAAACCGATAGCACATGGCAGTCAATGACTGTCTGATAACCTTATCATATTTTAGCATTTCCAGTGTGTCTGTGGTTGTACCAGAATATTAAAAAATATACATCCAGTATTTGAACGAAACTGAAGCTCCATGCGCTCTCCGACTGAAGTATTACGGCAAACCTCCTTTAAGATAAAGGTCATCTCCACAAACACATGATTCAAGAAACACAAGATAAAAGGTGTCATATGTTGAGACACTATTCGTAAATTCAGCATTAATATAATCCATTAAGATAAAATATATTCTGTAGAAATTTAACAGATCTGTCAACAACTCTGTCTGCTTCCATTGGTTAGCTATGCTGTTTTAGTTGGAGATGACCAAGAGACTGACAGGTGAACCGTCTCAAAAGAGTTGGCCTATTACCTCTGTTTTCACTGCTTCACTGCAGTTATTTGGAAAAATAATCAACATGATACTGAAGTACAGATCTCACAAAGCTGCACTTATTCCTTATTTTGTGTATGAACTCTTGCACATCTACACTCACAGGAGGGTCAGTTGGGGTTCCTTGGCCTCTGCCTTCGAGGCCACAAGCTGTATCTTTTATAAATTTGGAAAAACACTGTATACAAGTCGAGCATCCACCTTGTGTCGAGCCTTTTTTCCCCTCAGAAAATGTGTTGCTGAAGCTGTTCTGGAAGCTTGTGCTGTCCCAACACCTTACTTAGACTATTTTTGTTGTTTCTTGTCGCCCAGCTCGACGCTGCACGTGGCTTAAAGTTTCAGGCAGTTCATGACTGCAGGTAAAATGTGCGGTCACTGAGTTAGAGGAGAAAGTTTCTCAGATTCTTTTCCCTGAGCTGTGTGTGACACACACGTGGTGTGAATGTGTCTGGGTGTGGGTCTTCTCCTCACTTGGTGTTAGCTTGTCAGAATGTGTTGTAGCTTCCTGTGTGTTGCTGACATGTTTACTGCATTTTTCCTGGGTTTTCTGTGCCGTAGACTGCTGTGCAGACTGTTCCAGGCAAGGTTCAACATGCAGCTGAGGATTTCATTTGAGGACTGATGACAGTCATCCCGTGCTCTGCTTGTTCTGCCTACCCTATAACAAATTTGACTTTTCAAGCACTTGTGCATTTGGGAACTTGAGTACATATTGACAAGTGTGGCAGCAGATATAGAACTTACAGTATTATACTGACAGTATTATATTGGTTTCAGGGATTGTAGCAAACATTTCTTGTAGAATTTCTTCAGGTAATTGTTGGTCCCTGACTGAATGGAGGAGCTTCACCTCCTCTCCAGCCTGAGTTGACCTGCCTGCCACCTTAACCCTGCCCCCTAATCACCAACCAAGGCGGCCTGGCTGCTCTGTGATGAGACTCTTATCACCCCCAAACACTCTGTTTACTCAGTCACACGCGCACTGAAAGTTGTGGTCCGACCAATAGGAAGAGAGACACTCGTTACGGTTTCGTTACGTATTTTTGTGTTACCCATAAACAGCCTCTGAAGTTTCTCTGTTGATGTTTCCACAAAGTTTACAATATCACAATATCAGTTTTAATACATTAGAAGTTAATATGATGGTAAAAAATTACGCGCACCATGAAATGAAATTGTTGTACCGACCACATGAACTTATTGGTCATGTGTATGTCAATGTAACCCTTTTCAAACTCAAAGACACAAGCTGAAAAGTGAGATCGTTTGTGTGGTGAAGCCTTGCTTCAAACAGCTCTGACAGATATCCTGATGATCAAAGCTTTGTGGTGTGGTCTTTATTTGGGCCTCATGCAGGGCAGGAACCTCGCTTACACACACTTTAGTTTTTGTTCTGGCACATAGAAGAGATGTAGAAATGAACAGAAGTCACTGACTTCACAAGTGTAATAAACTGATCTGAGTTAGTTTCAGTATGTTACCAAAATACAATGAATCATAATGTCAAATTATTCTGCTTACTTATGTACAGAGCGCTTCAACGGTGTTTTCATTTTCTTTAGATTTTATTGGCAACTTCCCTGCAATTGGCCGCCTTCCATTTTAGACATTAAATGCTTTTTTTTGGCATCTAACGTCATGTCGGACCATTGCTTCTGTATTCTGCCATAGTGCTGCTCTCTGATGATACAGCCACAGACACCTTTACTGACAGTTGCTAATGGTTTGTTATCTAGTATAACTACTGACCCTGATGCATGCATTATGGTTCTGTCTGTTGATTTCTAACAGCAGTTTCTTTCGTTTTTCTCTTGGCTAACAGTTTTATGAATGAAGTTCATAAATTCAGAGAGTTGGGTGAACCTGACTAACACTCCTTTGACCAACTGGTTTTCTGAGCTGTCACAAGTTCATTTTGTTGCCTCTTGCCTAATGGAAAAGAAACTGGTTAGGGGGCATTTTTTGGATCAAGACCAATTTCGATCGTGTTGTAAAAATCAAGCACAGACAGAAGAAGAACTTGTCTACTAGCAGACTTGAAAACATGGACCTTGTTTGCAGTTGGTCTGTCACTCACCCAACCCAAACACGTTTAATAGTCACGTCGTAAGTGCTGTGTCCTGTTGACAAGATGTTACACTTATTTTTTGTACCTGTACTGTTTTTGCATTAAATGACATCTCTGGCTCCTGAACACATCACTGCCATGTCTGAATAAGCTTCTCATTACTTTTACTTAAAAGTCCCTGTAGCAGCTTTACTAGGCTGGATTTAACTGTAACTGTAAATCTGTCATTTTCACCACAACCTGTATAGCTAAAAGAACACAAAGTGAAACATGCAGAGAGAACACGTCTGTCTTAGAAAGACCGTGAAGAGCAAAATTATTACTGTTATCAAGAAAATAAGAAAATAAAATCACTCAAATAAATAAGAAAAAACAACAAAAAAAACAAAAAAACATTTTTATTTCATTTTTTTCTCCATACAGCAGCTGCACAGATGAATCCATCAATATCCAGCAAAATGCTTTACATATGAACTAATGAATGATGAAATGATGAGAAAATGCATTTTGCAGAGTCATTAACATCAATGAGAAGAAACACTGAGTGTTCCTCGAGCTCATGCTGGCTAAAAAGCTTAAGTTCTAAAATAGATTAAGAGTAAATTCTGCCCCCTTCAAAGAGTTTTAACAGTGAGATGTGAGATTTGTTCATGGTGTTGACCATTCCAGTGTCCACAACTCTGTTGTTTCTGCTGTAGTTGTAATATATTGTTTAAACCTTCAGTGTTTCCAGTGTTTGTAGCTGCGGACACATTTGTTGTTGTGACTGAAACAGTAACATCCATGTTTTAGGTTGTGTTTTACAATATGTGAGGGCATGTAAAGAGCTAGTACTACATGGAGCACATGTCATTGAATGCATGTCACGCAATAAGTGAAGCAAATTAAACTCTGTTTCTCCTGTCTTTCTGTCAGCCAACACATACTTCTTCATGGTGCAGGCTCAGGGCATCATGTTGAGGGACAATGTGAGGACCATTGGCCAGATGATCCGATTGTACACCAACAAGAACAGTACACTCAACGGGACGGGTAAGTGGTCCACACAGGCACTTTTCACTCTGTGAGGAATTACCTTGCAGTCTCTCTCAATAAATACAAAGATTCTACCTACAGTATGTGAAGTTAAAGGAAACTGACAGTTATAGTATGTGGGTGTCTAGATCAGGAGTTCCTATTGACTAATTTCACTGACACTTAAACAGAAGTTTAAACTTATACTTGTCTACAAGTCAGAAAACACTCAGAAAACAGTCAAAGTTGAGCACAATGTGACATATAAGGTTGGATATTGTTTGAAAAAAGCCGTTTCAAACCAGTCAGAAAAAGCAGGAGGTGCAGTTTTCTGTTAAAGGTGAAATGTGTCACAACATGTCGGAATAAATGCAGCAGTGTTGTGCTTCAGGGACTACAAATCCTATTCTCCAGATGTAAGGGTACACACTTGTTTGGCACAGACCCCAGCAAAATTCATATCATTGTCTTTGTATTAGTTTTTCAGTGAAAATGAAATGTTACCATTCCCACTGAAATTGTGACATATTGCAATATTTGTATCTGTATTCTGGATTGTTTTTCTTTTTTTTCCTTTTCTTTTACATGTTGTTCAGACTGAATTAGGACATGTTCAGCCTGGTAATTATCTATTTCTCTGATCTGCCGAGTGACCTGAATCCACATAACATAATTGTTACCTTGCTAGTAAGCTAGCGTGCTGACACAGGCTGCCTCAAACATCAAGTAAACGTGCTTTGTTCTGAATGTCGCCTTCAGCTGAATACTTCAAACCACACTCTGCCATCTCACTTTTCCAAAGTTGCGTGGGAGGTCACACACTCTGTCCCTCGGTAAACACAGGGCAGGCCAACGCTTTGACAGGGAGGGACTCACATGCACTACACACACACACAGTCGCTCCCCTATTAAAACAAAGAACAGAGAAGTTCGGATTACAACATGTATGAAGGGAGTGTGACTTTATTCTGTGCTCAGGATGCCATCACTCAAGTTTCTATTTACATAACAAATGCTTGTTTACTTCTGTATTAATGTTCAAAGTCTCACACGTAGAACCTTTGAATGGAAGGATTTGCTGCTTTTCTTTGTCATTTATAAATGAGTGCTTGGGTGTGGGACTGTTGCTTTAGCAAAGAAGCTATGTGAATATGTCACTTTGACTCCGGGACACTGTGATGAAAACTTCTCGTAATTTTTTGACATGTAATAGATCAATTGATTGTGAAAATAATCGTTGGAATAATTGATATTGAAAGTAACTGTTAGTTGCAGCCCTTCCCTTCACACATTTCAAACGTGCATTCACCCCCTGTTGGTTGTTTTTGCTGCAGACTATCCTGATGGCAGTAACTCCAGTGAGTACCTGGTCCAGCCAACCACGTACCTCCCTGAGAACTTCACCTACGCCCAGAACCTCCCCTGCCCAGAGCGATTACCTTCTATGAGTGAGTAGACTCGTACCCAACAGCAGGAAAATGTTTCAGGTGGTCGGTAACCTCAGAGATTGAGAGACCATTACTGTGCTTTCAGCTTTGCTGCTTCATTGTGAAATTGCAAGAAAAACAAAACATGATGAAGTCCATGGTGTTTCAAAGATTGTCGTACAGATGCTGTATTTCAAGAAAGATGCTAGTCATGTGTCATTCCTTGTACAGGGCTCTACAGTGCAGCAGTTTGTGCACATATTCCAGTTAAGATTAGAGTGCGTGAATGTGTGAGATTACTTGGTTGCACTGGTTACTCTGCCAGTTAAACTTTCATTCACATTATGTCAGTAATTTAAGGATATCAGCTTAGTAGTCCTGAATCAGGACCTCCAGTTTTGGAGAAAGTTCCTTATGAAAAATAAGGAAGGAGCCACAGTTAGTAGGTTTACTGTTCAAAGTGCTGGATACATATTTAATCAACATTTCATATCCTACCACTACTACTACTTAGCAACAGAAAAGCTGCTGTGAACATTTATTTTGTTTGACCATCTCGACAATCTGTGGCACAAAAATGTCTTTTGGGATGAGTTTTCATGTCATGTGCAGGTTGTAGCCACAGGCTGTGAACAGTAATCAGGCTGCCACTCCAAACTGTTTCTGTCCTCTCAGCCTTCACATTTTAGCTTTTTAATTGCACTTATTTAGAACTTTTATATCCTCAGAAGCCAAACCTACATGGATTCAGTGAGAGATTTGACTGGACTCGTGTGATAAGCAGATTCAGTAAGAGGACTTGGTACTGGATTCAGATTGGATAAAATACTGTGAAACCTCAACACTAACTGTACCCCCTCAGAATAATTCTGTCTGTGTGTGTCCCTGCCACCTATGGAAGTTCAAGTCCAAGTGAGCTGCAGAATTGATGTGATTTGTAGTTTCTGTTGATCAGTTGATGGAGGCTGATAAAGCCACAAGCTCCTTGGTCATAATCAGATCCCTTGTGGATCATCACTCACAGACACACAGACTCCTGCTGGGCCTTTGCACAGTACCCACAACATCCCCTCCAAGAGGATTTTCCTGTTTGGTCTGATTTTTACTCTCTCCGAGAAGCAGAGTTAATTATTTGTTTTACTGTTGTTCTGTGACGCTGATGTGTTAGTGGAATAACCCCCTCCTTTAAAAAAACTCCCTACAGAGGGCCTTATGGAAGTGAACATGACAGAAATCCCTATGGAGGAGATAGAAGTGAAGTTCTCCAAGTTTTTTGACATAGAGTTTGGAGGCCATTGGAAACCAAAGGACTGCAGACCTCGCTGGAAGGTGGGTTAATGTATTTTACAATTCTAGTAATTATATATCCCATAAACATGTACACTCTTAAAACATATGTCAGTCATGCAGAATGGATTCTTCTGAGAGATAAAAACAAACAAAAACCAGATGGATTTACTAGATATGGGCTGATTTATTACCCTCATATTTGTGCTTTAGGTGGCCATCCTGATTCCATTTAGAAACCGCCATGAACATCTCCCCATCCTCTTCCAACACCTCATCCCCATGCTGCAGAGACAGCGGCTGCAGTTTGCCTTTTACGTCATTGAACAGGTACAGTCTCTTGGTGCATGTTTGTGAACTGCAGCCATTTTTGTCCATCTACAAGTCTAACAATCAGCTGAATAAAACTCATGCTGTGTGGATTGTGAAAAAAGATAGAAAAGCATTTTAGATGAAGTCATGGCACTCAGTGATGTAAAAACAGGACTTCATACAAGTTCTGTATTCCTTGCATAGCAGCAGTGTCATTGAATTTCTTTGTGTGTGTGTGTGTGTGTGTGTGTGTGTGTGTGTGTGTGTGTGTGTGTGTGTGTGTGTGTGTGTGTGTGTGTGTGTGTNTGTGTGTGTGTGTGTGTGTGTGTGTGTGTGTGTGTGTGTGTGTGTGTGTGTGTGTGTTCAGAGTGGGAGCCAGCCCTTCAACAGAGCCATGCTGTTTAACGTGGGATTCCTGGAGGCCATGAAGGACTTGGACTGGGACTGCTTGATCTTCCATGATGTTGATCACATCCCAGAGAATGACCGAAACTACTACGGCTGTGGCCAGATGCCACGCCACTTTGCTGCCAAGCTGGACAAATACATGTACATGTGAGTGTGTCATCAAAATGTGTGTATTTCTTGAGATCTCAATGGAAATGCCCAAAGCATGATTAATTGTAGATGTACAGACCTACTTTGGCAATGACAAGTGAACTTGAGCATTGACATGAAGGCAGTGAACGGTCCAGATCAGGCAGCTCTGTGATTGACTCATATTTGATGTTGTTTGCAGTCTTCCATACAGTGAGTTCTTCGGTGGTGTGAGTGGACTGACTGTGGAACAGTTCCGCAAGATTAATGGCTTTCCCAATGCTTTCTGGGGCTGGGGAGGAGAGGATGACGACTTGTGGAACAGGTAGGTCTACTGAAGGGGGGTGTACAGTGGATTCAGAAAGTATTCAGGTCCCCTCATTTAGTCACTCTGAAAAGAGTGGAATACACTCTGGGTAAGGTGAGGCACTGGGACGGCGTAGAAAGAGGCGGGAACAGGCAAACCACAGTCAGATGGTTGGGAATTGTAAGCAGGACACAGGCAGAGTGAAGTTGTTATTGATACTTGTGTGTGTGTGTGTGTGTGTGTGTGTGTGTGTGTGTGTGTGTGTCATCGAAATAACACATGTGCACATAATCCATGGCAGCATCAGCAAATCAGTTCACTCAGAATAAATCAACACATTACAAAGTATTTACATATTTACACATTAACCACCTCCAGTTACCGGCATAGAGCCCACGTTATCGCTGCTTGCTTGGTTGCGTGGGTGTGTTTGGGGCAGGGAATGTGAGAGCAACGCGATGGCGTGGGCTGGTTAACCAGGAAGTGAGTGAGGATTTTCTACACACTCAGTTGTGTTTTCCACATCAGTGTGTTTGCGGTTTTTGTGGAGTACTACTGCATATCTCACACATTGTACCTTACAGGTACAATGTGTGAGATAAAGCCAGAATTCTAGTGTAAAACATTCAAAAAACGAGCTCACATTATTCACAGAATGTAAAGAAGTAACATTATGACATTAAGCCAAAGATGTCCCTGTATTGTTTTTCAGACATCTAGTGAACTGAGCGTATGAACCAGCTGGCTGCAGCCTGTCCTGCCTCGTAACACCACTTTGTGCCTCAAGTGGCAAAAGTCCTAACTTTTTGAATCAGGGTTGTACATACTGTGCTGTGTATATTAGTTTCAGGGTTGACATTGTTGACATTGTTGTCATGGTGACTGCTTCAGTGTTGTGTGTGTGTTGCTGCAGAGTTCACACATTGTCGTCACACCGCGTTCTTTACTCTGTGTCTCATTTTCTCTGGAGACAGTTTCTACATCTAGTGTAAATGTAGCCTGGACTCAGTCTGAGCCTCGTCTGCCTCGTTTTCATGCTGACCCAGTCATTAGAGATGTGATGTTAATCCACTGATTAATGTTATTTTGTTCTCACTAGTTGCTCTTGAACATTAACCTTGAATAAAAGTCAAATGCGGGCCTTTGAGTCATAAGTTTGAGAACCCCTGGTTTATACGATCGTTGCAGTTTTTAATGCAGAGCTGGCAGAGTGATCGAAGGTCGCTGGCATGAAATGTTGGTTTTCGGCTTTCCCCATTTCCTGCAGAGATTTCTCTGAATCTCTTGATGATATTATCAATTGTAGATGGTGAAATCCCTAAAGTCCTTTGCAGTTGTGCATTGAGACATGTTCTTAAACTGTAGGACTATTTGCCCACAGAGCTTTTCACTACAGTGGTGAATCTCTCTCCAGACTTTGTGAACGACTGAGCCTTTGCAGGATGCCCTTTTCATACCCACTCATGATACTGTCACGTGTTACTGTTGAACCTGTGGAATGTTCCTGGGTGTGCACGTTGTCTTTATGGTCTGCCAAATGAGTGTAATGCTGTGAGGACAGTGGTTTCTGAGGAGAGATCATGTATTCTGCTTTGCATTGAACACAAAGTTAGTCAAAAAAGTCTTCTGTTTTTGTCAGAACAATCTTTATACAAGGTTCATCTCATCATGTGTTCACAAAACATCTCTGCTCTCTCAGAATTTCTCCTGCCGCTCCTAACAGCTCAGGACTGCTCTGCAGCTCTAATGATTATCGGCACAGATATGAGTGACTTCCTGTGTTGAGAAAGGTGCTAAAATGTTTTTACTTCTAGTTCTAAAACTGGCATCAAAAATGCATCACTCAAAGCTTTTGGCCAACTGATTTCACATTCTCCTCCAAGAGTGCAAACTTGTCACCTTTCAGCATAGGCTGTGTTTTATACCTCAGAATAGTCATCCACATGAACAGGCAAGGCATGACCTGCCCTGCCTTTTCTTTGCGTGGCTTACCTTGACATTCTTACCCTAGTGCTAACTAATCTCAGTCCTCATGCCTAAGCCAAACCAAAGTTACCAAGTACTAGCCAGAGGCAGTGGACAGCAGAGCAGAGTGGTGTACACAGTGAACCAGGTGAAGCGAATGATAACATTTCACTCAAGGTAACAACCGGCTGCCATCTTGTAAATGTAGCTGCTGGCTGAGATGCCCCCCCACACATGCGTTAGTAACTTCTATAGTGACTTTGCTGTTGTAAACATAAATACATCTTTACAATTCTAATAGACAGCACACAGCACTAGCCATGCTGCAGAGTCCCATTATACCACCATGACAATAACTTGTGAAACCGAATAGTTTTAAGTACTCATCTGATATTTAAGGATGTAAGAAAGTCATATTACTATAGTGGTCCATGACTGGAACCATAGCACATCTGAAAATACCATCAATACCATCATGTTACTATGAATTTTTACTTTCAGCTTAGCTAACGTACCTGTAAGTAGACACTTCCTCGTGTTCCTCTCAGCAGATTGTTGGTCAGGGTCCACAGCTTCCAGTCAGTTGAAGCACGTGAACAAACGGGCTGAGGTTGGCATTATGGTCATATTGATTTGAATAGTAATACAACCTGGTTTCTCCTCAGGGTTCACTATGCTGGTCTGAATGTCACACGACCAGAGGGAGAGATCGGCAAGTACAAGTCAATCCCTCACCACCACAGAGGGGAGGTGCAATTCCTCGGGAGGTAAGACAGCTTTTCATCTCAGGTCTACAATAAAGGTATCGATTCCAGAGAACGACAGTGAAAAATGAAAGAGTTAAGTCTTTTCTTTTGTTTGAAATACACATACATTCCATCTAACATCCTTAAGATTACAATTATAATTACAATTAGTCATTTGACAGGCACTTTTATCCAAAGCACTGTACATATGAACTCACACACCGATGGCACAGCATCGGGGGCAGTTTTTGGGATTCAGTATCTTGACCAAGGATACTTCAGCATATGGACTGCCGAGGCCAGGGATCGAACCAACGACCTCCTGATTGGCAGACACCGCTCTACCCTCTGAGCCACAGCCGCCCCGGCTACTTTTTTAAATTTATTTTTTTCCCCAAAAAGGTAGTTTAACTTCTTTAAATGAATGAATGGAAATCATTTTAAATTTATAGAAGATAAAGATAGTCGTGCAGCAACGGTTAAATTAAACACGGTCTGTATCACATGAAACATCTGCACAGAAAAGCAGGATGATTAAACTAAATTCTTAGCAGGAAATCCATCCAACCCAAACACACACAGGATGTTTTTTTTAACTGAAAATCACCACGTTCTAGATACACTGTATACTCAAGCTGACAGAGTTCTTCCTCTTCCTCTCAGTGGGCTGATCAGAGTAACTAATTTTCCTATAATATTCCCTGCATCACTGCCTGCTTCAGTCTTAGCTGTAGATAGTTTACATACAGAGACATTTAAAGGTACCCTACGGAGTTATGGAGCAGCGCTTTTAAGAGTGGGTCCTTATTTTGTTTGTGTCTTGTATGAGCATGCGGGTGATGTGATCCTGCCCCTGGTCTCTCTGACTGACAGTTGGTGGAAGTAATGCACTATGAAACACAACAGTGCACCAGCAAAGGCAGTAAAGAAGAGGACCACTAGGTGATCATCAGGGATGGGAACGCAGGATTTCAAATACTTAAACTGACTTATATCCAATGCCAAACATAAGAGGAGCTCACAATTCAGGTTAACTCCTCAAACAGAGCCAGAACAGGTTGAGGCTTTTCCAGAAGTGACAGATATTGTCCTTACCAAGCTCACATTCTGTGACATTAACAGGATGAATTGCCTGCAGTGTTAAAACAACCCAAATTATCAAGAACACTGTTATATCACCAGTACCATGAAAGACTGGGTACAGCCCAAATCTCGTCTCTGATATTTCTGCGCTCCTTTGCCTGAACCAGAGGTGGCTCTAGTCTGCCATCATGAAAACCGTCTCAGAGCTCTTACTTCTGCTCTTATAAGCGAGAATACACAAGAGCAGCTTTTCAGACACCTTTAACTGGCCGACATACCTGCTTATTTACTATCACTTACTGATTGGACGCTGCAGCTGGTCGGACTGCTCTGACACATCACAACATCACTGATATTCATACCAGAGTGAAGACAGATAACAGATCAAACTCAAGTATACCACTCCCAAGTGTTGTTAAAGCAGACTGACAGCTGATCCAGCTGTGATCAGAAAGACACGTTGTTTCACGTGATGCTTCAAAGGACAGTTTGTCTGATTTCCCTAAGAACGCATGTCCTCGTTTCTCATTTCCCTGCGTCTGTCTGTGCATCTTCAGTGGGAGGGACGCAAGTGAGGGAAACGTGGATGCAATAAAAAAAAGTCTTGGGATGTTTCCCTTGTTTCCCAGACATGGAGAATAACGTCAGAGCACCCGGCGCTGTGCATGTGGTAGTGGTAATGTAACGCTGCTGCTCCGTGTGTCCATTGGAACTTTAATGGTAACATAAAAAGTGTCAGGCTGGTGACACCCATTTCTTTTTTTTTTTTCTATTAATAGTCTTGTCATGGAATCAATGAAAAGACCCAAACCCAAATTCTGTTATCATTATTATTATTATTATTGTGTGTGTGTGTGTATCAGAGCCTGATGTTTAGGTAAAGTTTGACAGAATCTCCAGCGACTAGCTGTGTAGTGAATTACTGAGCCTTTTTAAAAATGAAACTATATATCTGTGAGCTCTTTTGAAAGATCTTCAGTAGGAACCAATGGACCGATTATTTAATTTTTAATCTCGATACCTGTTTTAAATGAATGTGTTGCTGCTTTGATCTGATTTTACACTCTTATTAATTCTTAAATTATTTTGACTAGCACAGTTTTTTTAGTCAAGTTGTATTTGGTATTACCAAATAAAATAAATAAGAGCGATGACGTGTTGTTGAGGCTATTTTGCACAGACATGATTACAGTTGTGCCTGCAGATTTCGGCTTGTCCTTTGCCCTGCCTTGGGTACATAAAGTTTGATAACCACTGATCTGGAAGCAGCCACAGGTGTATGTCCTGTCAGAGAGGCAGGGCAGATGGATGAGAGTGGATAAATGCTGAGAACTGTGTCACTGTGTGTTTGTAGGTATAAACTTCTGAGGTATTCCAAAGAGCGGCAACACTTGGACGGCCTCAACAACCTCCATTACAGCCCCCACGTCTCCCTCAGCAGCCTCTACAAGAACATCACGGTGGACCTGTACCCCGAGCTCGCTCCTATCGCAGACTACTGAACTGCCCCCGCCAACCGCCACCCAGCCCCTGGTCCACACCCCCACTCACCCAGCTCCCCTCCGGCCTGGCCTCCTAGTGCCCCGTTCAGCCGTTCAGAGGCAGAGCGGGGGGTGCACCGGAGGAGAGGAGGGGGGCACAGGCCGGGAGGGGTGAAGAGGCGCACCATGTAATGCTGCCAAGAAATTATCGTGAGGAAAAAAAAAAATGAAAAGAAAATCCAAACCGAAAAAAAGAGGAAAAAATGAAGAGGCAGTGGCAAGTCTCTGAAAGCGAACTGTTGATTGTGTGTGTCCGTGAGTCTGTGTGCGAGTGTGTGTGTGTGTATGTATGTATGTGAGAGAGATATGGGTCAGTTGCTGCATGTCTTTTTGTCCGTGCCGGCTTAACTACTACAAGTTGACATGAGTCTTGGTTTAGGTTGGAGGGAGCAGCAGCATCTCAGCTCTGATGTTTACTGCAAAGCCTTAATGTGGCAGAACCACAGCTCCCTCTGCTCGGCTCCGCACTGCTTCACTTCTGATGTATCACCGTCACCTTACAAGCCAACAGACAAGATCTTGTCTCACTTTCTACTATCATTTGTTTTATACATATCATTTTGTTAGGCCACAGTATTCCTTTAAAATGAGGGATCAGAGTGAGGTCGACATTAGTGTTTGTGATGTACATTTTTTTTATTTTGATATGTGGTATTTATTTTCTCTTATTCAGGGTGTTTGAAGAAGCACTCCTGTCTGTCACTCAAGTGTTTGCTGTTTGTTTTGCTGCACTGCTGCTGAATCCGCATGAACATGTATGTAAATATTGGCCTCTTAAAGCTCGAACACAGAACACAAATATGTAAATATGGGCCTTTAAACGCTCGGGCATATTACAGTGATATTCCAGTGGGTTTGAATTTTATTTTGGCAGCTACCTTCGTTCTGAGGATTGAAAAAGAGTGAGTGGTTTCTTCCTAACAGGAAGATCTAACAATGTAGGATGTTTGGCTTAAGAAAAGAAAAAAAAAAAAAAAAAGACATATCCAAATCTCAAGATTTGACATCATCTTTTGCATGCCTTAATTTATTTTGTTTACCAGATTTTGTTTCTTTTCAAACATAAATTATTTCATCAGTTGGAGATGTGTATATTTTAAATTTTGCCTTTTGTTGTGCTTTATTTTTCTTTGAGGTGCACTGTGTGCAAAGAGTAGAGCTGCTCCTCACAAGGAGGGAGGCACGACCGAGTCTCTCCTCCGTGACTTTGTACAGGGAGCAGAGTCAGCCAATACAGCAGGAGTGTGTCCACACAACATGCTTTAGTACAGGTTCATGGTCTCATGTGAGTGTATATTTTTGGTCTCAGATGTATTTTTATTTTTTATGATTTTTACTCTGATGATTTAGTGCTGGACCATGTGATAAAGCTCTTCATTGTACTGTACCGTGTGCTGAAGCATGGGGATTTGGGCTGGATGCTGTGTGTCTGGACTGTGGTGTTATTATTTTCTAAGCTTGTGAGGCAGTCAGAAGGGCCAGAATGAGAGAACCTTAGTGTCAGCTCCTCACGGCTGAAGCTACTGCTGTTCTTGAATGGCACGCGCTGTGAA
Source organism: Chaetodon trifasciatus (assembly GCA_037975065.1). Taxonomy (NCBI): domain Eukaryota; kingdom Metazoa; phylum Chordata; class Actinopteri; order Chaetodontiformes; family Chaetodontidae; genus Chaetodon; species Chaetodon trifasciatus. The sequence continues at coordinate 3,001,590 of JBBMOE010000026.1, read as the reverse complement.
AAGTTTCATTACTTAAAGCTTTGAGCACTAAAGATGGAGAGAAATGTGTAGATTATTTTTGACCAGATGTTCACTGTTAAGATTCTCCTCTATATCTCTAGGTTTGGAGTTTGACCATGAATTGTATGTTTGGACATTTTCTTTGATTGTATGTCCTGAGATGTTAAATTGGAACTCTGGCCATTTTTCACCCGGGCCTTACTTCCAGTCCTCTGACACGATCTAATCTTCGTGACGAGTCTCCTGGAGGCTGCGATACACTGTGTGATTTTGGTCTTTGGTTTTCAGTCCAAGCTGGGGCTTTACACGTCCACTGATGACCCATTCAGAGCTTTGGTGACCAAAGACGTTTAAAACTTCAGAACCAGATTGATTTCTATGTGACTGCTGCTGAGACCCACATCTACAAACCAGCCAATCAGATACAGACATGAAACACGCTGTCCAACCCGACAGATGTGTACAGTCACATCAGCTGTGTACTGTATATATCAATGGTGTCAGAAGACATTTTAATGTTGTAAAAATGTTGACAAACAACTCATTACAAGGCCCTCTTAATACATATTGTGGAGCTTTTGATCATATCACATGATCTTCATCAGCAGGTGGAGTTTGCCCTGTTGTCATGAAAGTGTCAACTGGGCAGAACCTCTGCTGATGAAGATCATGGAAATGCTTGAAAGCTCCAGAGCAGGTGCTAAATGGTCCATATGGTGAGATGGTGGAGAATGAACTTTTGGAGGACATGTTTCTGCTTGCAAATTTACATTCTTCTGTTCAGGAATGAAAGAGAAGGTTACTCTACAATTATTTGATAATGAGTTGTTTAAAGGTCCAGTGTGGAGGATTCAGTGGTGATGTTGCTGATTGCAACCAGCTGAATACCCTGTGTCTTATCTCTCCCTCTCCAAATGTGAAAGAGAAACTCACAAAAAACCCCCAAAAGGCCCTCTGGAGCCAGTGTTTAGTTTGTCCCTTCAGGGCTACTGTAGAACCATGGTGGACTCTGTGGAAGAGGGATGTGCTCCCTCTGTAGATAAAAAGAGGTCATCATTAGGTAACAGAAACACAGGTCTCATTTTCAGATGAGTCTTCTGTTTCTGCCATATTCTGCCAATAGATCCCCCTGGATCTTACACACTGGACCTTTAGTCATTTTTAAAGCAGAAACACCAACAATGCAGTCCACCCTCTCAAATGTGATATTTGATAAAGTAAATATGATTTGGTTGTAGGCTGTTGGTCAGACCAAACATGCAGTTTGAAGACGTCATGCTGGACTGAATTCTAACTTAATAGGTCAAACAGTGGAACAATTCATGGAGAAAGTAATCAGCAGATAAGTGGAAAATGAAAAAAAATCTGCTGTTGCAGGTTGAATTCTGTGATTGACCAAGCGTTTTGATGTTCATTTGATGCAGTCACACTCATGGTGACCCAGACTGTAGTAGACGTCTCTTGTGTGTCACACAGTGAACCTGTAAGATGGCTGTTCTCACACAGTGTGCAGGGCCCCAGTCCTGCTTGTCTTGGTGTGTTTCTCCTGTCAGTGCTAGCAGGCTGATAAAAGCTGATTTCAGAGTCTGTCTCAACAGACGAGTACAAGTATACAAGTTCATCCATGCTCTCATAACCACAGTTGTTAACATTGCACCTCTTTTCACAGAGGTGCTTCAGTGGTATTTTTGGTTTTTAACTTTAATGACCCAAAAAAAATCAAAAGTGTTTAAGTTCCACTGTTTGTGTGCTGTTCAGATATGGGAAGGCACACACTTGGTGAAGCAGTAGAGATTTTCTTGATGATAGAAGGATGAGGTGGAGGAAAATGGCCAGAGTGACATTTCTGCTTTATTTTCTACACAAACACTGCAAGGACTTCTGGGAAAGGCCGTCTTTAAGAGGGCCCAAAAGCCCTTGCAGCAGTGGTCATTGGAGCAGCCTGTATATGTTTACAGAGTTTTTTTTTCCCTCTCAAAAGCAGCTGAGGCTGAACTTCACATTCTAATAGTGTGGCTTGAGTTCAGCCTCAAAGCTTTAACATTTCAAAGCAAGAGAAGAGCAGAGTCACAGGTCAGCCTGATGTGCTGAAGCCCACGTCTTTTGTCCGTGGTCTTTCCTTTTCCAGGCTTTGAACAGTGTTGCTTGAGGAGATGATTCTCTTTTGCTATGCCTTTCTTAGCTTAGTACCACATTTTTGCATAAGAGAAGAAATCATCCCTGTTTGTAGGTGACTGGCTGGGATCTGACTGTAGCAGTAATATGGAGTGTTGTTGAGAAGTAGTGGACGTAGCCTGGCAGCTCACTTCACACCATTATATTCATGACTCTTGGTGATCAGCTGCTTAGGGCATATACAGTACCATGTAGTTGCAGACCCCCACCCCTCTCACTAAACTGCCCCCTGTTGTGTTGCTACAGTATTTAATGCAGCAGTAATGCCTTAATTATTAATTACTGTTGGTAGTGAAATATCAGATATCTGAGAAGCAACATTCAGATTTTGGCTGTAAGCTCCAAACTGAAGCCACCTCCCTGAGGGAGCAGACTGACTGCTCTGGCACTGTGGCTCTCAAACTTCCTCTGTCATGCTGCCCAGCCGCTGCTTTGAAAGCAGGCAGAGTTAATGCCATGAAACCTTCTTCATGAAAATGTCATTTTGCGTCATTGTTAAAATCAGGGAAATAGCAGAACAAGTCCGTTTGGAAAAGGTTTCATTGAGATGCCGTTCTGAAGAGCATGAGCTGCATGTTACCTTTGGCTTTTACATCTGTTGCTGTTGTGCAAATGAAGAAGCTCAACTTTTTCCAAACTGACAGTTTTGAGACACAGAAACACTCACTTACAGTGAACTTGAGGACAAGCTTCATCATATTTTCTTGGTTTCTCCAGTTTTGGTTGAAGTGCTTGTTTGATAAGCATTACGTGTCAAAAATCTACCTCCCCTCCCCAGTTCTCCCCCTCTGTCACCCACCTGTTCTTTCCCACATGTCTGTAGTTCAAAGCAAACCAATCTCAATAATGAGAGTTACTGTTCAGGTTGTACGTTGCATTTCTAGACCCATTGTGTGGAGTATCTTTAGTTACTCTCTTCTACAACAGCCCGAATGGCTTTTACCAGTATTTACAATGTAGTTTGACTGCAGAAAATGTTTCCAAATTTTAAACGTTCATCACCAAACATCTGGTGTAAGTGTCAGTCTCTCAGAGTCAGTTAGCCTCCACAGACAGTTGAGGCCAGAGGGGACCACCTACAGCGGAAAGACACATGACAGTGACGGTATACGCCCCCTCCCTGGGCCTTGAAGAAAGGATTTTAAGGAGATGCAGCTTGTTTAAGGGGCACTCCAGCAGATTAGTATTGTGTTTTAGTTGAATTGAGACATTAAAAAAGGAATTGTGAAAATCAAATCATCAGAGGCTGAGATGACTCCTAGACCCTCAGAGGTGTTAAAGCCAGGTTTGACACAGTTTGACTCAGATGACCAGTAAAGTCTTTGAAATGAAGAGCATCAGCACCAGGCCTCAGAAACAGACTCCTACACTTCCCAGAATGCAACTCAGAGCTTCTTTAGGTTGCCCTCTGTGCCTGGTAAATGCATATTTCCAGTTTCTAATGCAGCTTTTCTGTTACAAATAAAAAGTGTCCAAGCTCAACATGAAATAACCCTGATGACATCACTATGACACCACCAGGGTCAGAAGAGTTTTCACAGACAGAGTAGTATTTGACTAGTACACAGAGCGCTCTGTGTCAGTGTGGTGGAGTGTTCCTTTAACAGCTGAAGCAGGTCAGTCGAGTATTGATGATCACAAACGGACTCCAGCTGACAGGTGTCTGTCACACGTCGCTGTGCTGTAAAATTGTCTCTGTGGAGTTAGAGAGCAGTATCAAATGGCTCTGAGGTGTTTGGAGTTGATGCCGCCGGGCAGTCAGCATGTAGCGCTTCAGATCAGGCTGTTTCCTTTACTCACGGCTCTGCATAGTATCTAGTTTGCATGGCCGAAGCCAAAACTCTGGTCCAGGTGCCAAGTGCTAAAACAGGGAAATAATCTGAGATCATTTTTCTGAATTACTCGTATTCATTCCTGGCTCTGATAGGCTTTGGGTGTCAGATCAGGAGGTCCCAGTATCAGCTGAGGCTGACTCCAGTCCTTTTTATCTGAAATCTGAAAGTGTCTGAGACTGTTCAGGTGATGTGTTCACCATTAGACAATTGTACTCCATTTACCAGTATTTATTTGTGCCTTGAGTTCTTCTTCTTTCTTTTTCACTTTACATTCAAGCTGAAGAGATTAAAATTGTTTTGTTTTCCAGAATTGTCACTGTTTTGTCCTCTTCATATTAATCATACTGTGGGGTCAGACTGAGTGTGAAACATGTACATGATGAGAATCCAAATGTTCTGCTGAAACATTTTGTCATCTCCAGTGTTGATGGCTGCCTTGACATCATGTTCAATAATCCACTGTGACTGCCTGTGGGCTCATGTTCAACCAAAGCTTCACCCACATGCATGAAGACTGAGATCCGAGGGCGGTCTTCTCGTTTTATGCATGTCACTTGCGGTTGAGGTTTCAAGTTGTTTGCTGAGAAATTCATAGAAACCAAACTTCAGTGCCCTCCAAAAGAATGAATGCAAGCACATATCCTATCTTAAACAATTTCAAGCACAAATTGCTCAAGCTGTGAGGCAAATGCACCAAAACCTGCACCCCAAAACTTCTTTTATAGCATTCAATCTGCATGGCCTAGCCTACAAATACATATGTGGAGAAAGTAATGTAATTATCTTCCAGTTTCCATGTGCATGATGAAGCAGAGCAGGTACACCGAGGCTTTGCTTTTGTTCACAGCAGCGCAGGCAGCTTTCCATTGATGAGCAGTTACTGAACAAATTGATGTGATGTGTTCATATTGGTCATAACACATTCATCTCTGCTGAATAATCTGGGCTCTGATGTTTTTCTTTGTTCTGCTTCAGAGTGGGTATGTGGACGTTTGTAACAACACTGTGGTCTTCATTTTTCCATGTTCACCAGGCCCTTCTGGCATTGTATGGAAATGTCTTTCTCTTTGACTCTGAAAAGTGTTATTAATCAGAGCCTGACTGGTATATCAATATATAGTGGCCACTTATCACAGGTATATCATTATAGGCTGTATATGCTGGTAGATAGAGAACAAAGTGCATCCAGAAATGCAAAGATCTGTTTGAACTTAGTTAGAAGCAGTGTTGCTATTACATCATTTGTCCACCAGAGGGTGCTGAAATGGTAATTTATGGACTGCAAAATGTCCTGCCCTGAACATGTCTTGGTCACAGTTCTTCAAGAAACATATTTAAAGTATCTCTACTGGATATATTCCAGAGCTATCAGCCACATCCTGTGGCCTCCAGCTCCAGATGGAGATGTGTGTAACAAAAAGAGAGTAGATGATGAGATGAAGTAGTAGTAAAAGAGAAGAGCTGATAAATCAGCGGATACTAGTACACTGCAGATGTTTTGGTATTGCTGTAAATCACAGCCAACTAGTAACAAGAACTTGTCTTAAAGGAATGCTAAAGATATGTGTGAAGGAACTGTCAGAGCATTGCACCAGAACATATCCAATGATCTCCCATGGGGACCTTTCCATCTCAACTTTAAGTCAACATGAGTGAAATATCTTGAGCATTTAGAATTCATGGCAAACTTCATCTGAAGATCATGTCATACCATCCCAAAATGTTTGAATTTCTTTAGAAACTGTGTTTCCTTTTGACTGTGGTCCAGAGAGCGTGGACACATTTTAAACTGTCCCGCTCACTTCATGCTTTGTCACAAAAAACCTGAATGAATTGGAGGGGTCCTCTTCCAAAATGTTAATATTGGTCAGTATGTTGTGATCAAGTGTTTCTAACCATCCAGTATCAGTCTGACTCTAAATAAGACCTGAACCATCTCCATTTAAACTGAACAAACATCATCTGCTGATGAAGATTATGAGACGTGGCTGACGGCAGAAACTTTCCATTAGGTTTTTGCTCTTGTCAAACCCTCAATATATGTTTTTGAAAAACACAAACAAACAAAAAAACAATATTGTCATCAGGTTTGTTAATGGATTAGTGTCCACTGTTACTAAATGAAAGGCTGTTGCTGTTTTAAACATCGTATGTGGCCACACTGGTTGGTAATTTGGTGGTGGCTGAACGAAAGCAGAGACATTTTTCACACAATGTCCTGAGAGCTTTAGAGAAGCTAAAATGATAGAGAATAAATTGCCCAGTGTCCTCCCCTGTCCTGCTGTGTTTGACCACATGGCTTCCATTAAAGCACGATGTGGGACATGAACCATTTCTTTGTAGCTCTTTGCTCCTCTGTATGTCATGATCATCTGATCACCAAGCTCTTCATCAGTTCAACAAAGTGAAGTTCCACACTGAGCCAACCCTGTGAACATAATGTAGCACCCACTCTGCACATGCTCAGTTCCTACAGTTCTGTCTCATTCTGCCTCTCACGGGCTCAGAAGCATGAGCTGGAGCCACCCCATGCCACCCCCACGCATCAATGAACTTTTTTTACATGGTATAGTTAGCTCCATTGTCAGACTGGTAACAGACAGTATAAAGACAGCCTGGTGTTGAACCGTTACTTTGTAAAGTTTTTTTTTTCTTTGTCAGCAAAAGACAAAATAAACACTTCATTGCCATATCCTGGAAAACAGACCTGATATTTGTCTCATTTCTTGTGCTTATGATGCGTTTCACACAGCATTATATCTGTTAAAAGATGAAGATCACAGCAGTCTGTCATGTTATCAACACCTCGTTCTATAAGAAGGACGTCTGTGTGATGAGGTGTGATCATGTCAGACAGTAATTATTTGAATTCACATTCATCTGTGACAACACACAACAGGAAACCTCACATTCAGCGTCTATTTCTGTTTGTAGTTCCTCTTTATTTGTTAAAGATGTACAAGGTGAGTTTTGGTTTTGCTAAAATATCACATTTGCACCTTTGTCTTGAATACCTTGACCTGCATGACAGTACAGTTTGCATTGTATGGAATAGAATGAGACACTGTGCTGAAGTTGGTTTTGTGTTCCTAGTTCATTAAGTTCGTTAAGTGGAAAAAAAGCTTTTTATTAACAGCTCCTTGTGTGGCATCAATCTGTGTGGGAAAACAAATATTGAAATACACAATTGTTACTGATATAAAGTCCACGTTTAGATATAATAAGAACATTTGTCTTGAAGTTCAAGTTAGTGTCAAAGGGGGAGGCTGGCATTATTTTAGATTTACTTATTTATTTTCAAGAAGAAACCCACAAAAACCAACAATGTGTTTGTGTCTCGGTGCTCGGTGATTCCTCTGTGGCTCCACTGGCTCCTATTGAAGAAAAAAAGCTCACAAATGTATAGTTTCATTTTTTAAAA